>BMAO01039204.1:0-63246 GCA_019973975.1 Trichonephila clavata
TATATTCAGAATATGATAAATTCTGCAAATATAAATCACATCACAAACGTTGTACAAAAAGGTAAATGAAATTTTCAAAATAGCCCACCGAGATAGACAGGAAATGATACAAAAATATGCATGAACAATAAAGTTTAATACAATATTATTATAATTATTTTAAAAAAACATATCTGCAAAAGAGCAGAGGAGGGGGACAAAATTACATCAGTAAAATTACATCATACAAGAAGATTGCGAAATATTGAAACAGGAAACTAGCTTATTATGAATCATTGTTATTAAAAATAGAATGTAACTAGAAGGAATTGCTTCTTGTGTAGGTTTTTTAAGATGTAATAATAAGTATGGTAAGAGTTTCATGGAGCTTGAAGTTTATTTTCAAATAACAGTCTATGAAAATATTGAAAATAACAAGAACTTTTCAATAAGTAAGGTTCGCAACACTGAACAAACAACGAAAAGAACTTAGGTGAAATCCCTACAAATTCGAAATTACTTTCAACTGAATTGCGACGATTACAGTAATGTTGCAACCTTTATATTTATATCTTAAATTTTAAGAAATCGTATATTCGGCTGCCCTTGTGTATAATCCTGCTTAGAATCCCCTTAAAGAAATTCATGATACCAAAAAGAGTGTTGTAGATAACGATAAAGCAGTGCTTCTCAAACTTTCAATATTGCGACCTAGTTTTCAGCTATAATTTACATCGCACCCCACTTCTTACAATAACAATGTACTGAATGCAATTATAATGTACTTGATGGTAAAACTACGATGCAATACGACTTTAATTATAAACGCACTAATTAGATAAATATTAAGTTTTGTAAATAAATTTTGTATATGAAAAGCCCAAGAGAGTCACTAGTAATTACTGAACTTGTTTTTAATTGAATATTGATAAATTAATTATCAAATACTTTGTGCAGAACTGCTACATTTATAAATAGTGCGTATTATATCAGTTTGAATGTGTATTTAATTTTTTATTATATAATGTAAGAATATATTTTGCTTTGTAATTATTTTAAAATTGCAAATTATTTTATTAAATTGATAATTATTTAAATATTTTATTTTCGATTTTACGTAATATGCTCGCCCCCCCCAAGTAGGGTTAGTACGCCCACCTTAGGGGGCGCGCCCCACAGTTCGAGAAACGCTGCGATAAAGATTTTATTTCGAGATTTAAGAACAATTTAATAACAGATATACATGACACAAAATATGATTTGGGGAAGAAAAGCCAAGCGATTTACATAATAATTTGGCCAATAGTGTAACGAAGATTTGATAATTTAGATATAAAAATGAAAGAGAATAATTGGCTTTTTAATAAACACTGGGCGGTTGCACGTTCTCTGTAATTTAAATTTTTTTCTCTTTTTTTCACCCTTTAATTTTTTGCGCCCCAAATCTTTTTCGTCCAAGGCATGTGCCTAGCGTGCTTAAGCGGAAAAGTGGGCTTAGTAGGGGGGGAGGGGGGGTACGTTACGCCACTGGACAACGGTCATCACGTAATAATACAGTTTTATCACTTTTGCCAATTGACATGCAGTTTGAAATTAACTGTTTTTCGAAGGGAATATACGGGAATATTTAACGACATTAAAATTATTCGGATTATGATCTTTTTAAGACGGAGTCGAGAACGAAATGATGCCCCCACTGAGAGCGAGGTCCTGGACCCGGCCTAGTTGACCCATGTCTTGAAATGTCTCTAACTACAATACGATACGACTTTAATTATAAACCGCACAATTTATCAAGATAAATATTTTGTATATGACAAGACCAGGGGAATCACTGGAAAAACTTGTTTTTAATTGAATATTGATAACTTAATTATCAAATACTTTGTGCAGTACTGATACATTTTTATAAGTGTTGAGTATTATATCAGTGGGAATTTGTATTTTATTTTTTATTATATAAGAATCTATTTTACTTTGTAATTATTTTAAATTGTAAATTATTTTATCAAATTGATAATTGTTTTAAATCTTTTGTTTTCAATTTTTCGCGATATGTTCGCGCCCCAAGTAGGGTTATCACGCCCTCCTGGAGGGCGCGCCCCACAGTTTGAGAAACGCTGCGATAAAGATTTTATTTCGACTTTTGAGAACAATTTAATAACAGTATCATGAAGCAAAATATGATCTGGAGAAGAAAAACCAAGCGATTTACATAATTTTAAAAATGTACATATATTATCATTGCAAACAAAACGCACACACAAACAAAACAAATACGTTGAGCCACAATATCTTCTCAGCATATAATGAATAAAAATTTATGCCGATACAAATCATTCCCGATTCCTGTTGTTACATGTTACAAATAATAGCGTGAACTCCACACGGAACGTGTTTTTATTGTTGGTATCGAAAATCAAATTTTGTTTTACACAAACGAAAACAATCCGCAGAAACGAAAACAAAATTAAATTAAATTAAATTAAAATATAAAATTCAAAAAAATAATATTTTATTGCCAAAAAAAGATAAAACATGCAAAATTGCAAGTTTTTTACAAACAACTTTTATGTGTGTAAGTAACATTAAATTTAAAAAATTTAAGTACTATAAATTTTGGCGCCCCCTGCCCCAGGCGCCCTTGTGCGGTGAACAATTTTGCCACCCCCACGCGGCGGCCCTGGAAGGTTGGCTGGCCAAAAAACATGTTCAACCCCACTTTTATACAGAAAAAATTTTTTAAGGAAAATTTTATGTATACAAGCTGTCCTAAGTCAGCAATGTTGATAATACTGAAGCATCCATTCTTTTATATTTTACTCTGTTATTTCAAATTGTCATATCTCCTTCTAAATTCTGTTGTCTTGTTATCTAGCAGTTGTTATTCTTTTAAGTATTAATCATGTTAATTCATCTCTCTCTTGTAGAGAAATTTTGATTATATATATATATATATATAATTTTGATGTTTTATTAAAATTTGAAAATATTAGACCTGTCTGAGTAAACATTATAAGAAATTTAATATTCTTTATGAAACCATTATTTGAATAACAGATCATGACTCAAAAAACATACAAACAATAAGAAATATTTTAGTACATTCTCTAGAAAAAAATATAACAATGAGAATTAAAAATTTTATTCAAGTACATTTCTAAGATTTTGAGTTATGAGACTCGTCATGATAGATATCGAACACTTTAAATCACCACTTCGGTATAACAAAGACAAACTTCCGATTTTTCAAATTTTTTTTAATTGATTGTAGTTTGGCCTCTATGTAACATAAAAACAAAACAAAGTATTTTTTCTTGACCAAAAGTTCCCTCTATTCAATAAAATAAATTAAAAGTAAAAAAACTTTTTTTAAAACAAGCTTATATTTAAACGCGCTAAAAAGAATAAAATAAACTTTTCCTTTAAAACTCTTTTTTTACTATCAACTTACAACGCCATTACTCATTTCATATGATATAAAAGCTTGTTGCAAGATTTAAGTATTCTTATTTACTTAGTTTGAAATTTTTGAAAATTAAAATCATTCAGATCAAGTTATATAATTTACTTTTTATCTGCACAGGTAAATCTCGCGATAAGCTTTTATATTATTTAAATTGAGTAACGACGTTATAAATTAATAGTAAAAAAAGTTTTAAAGGAAAAGTTTATTTTGTTCTTTTTAGCGCGTTTAAATAAAAGTTTGTTTTTTAAAAAGTTTTTTGTTACTTTTAATTTGTTTTTTTTAACTTATTAGTTATCGCTATAGATAGGTTTCTCAATCGCTTCATCTCATTCAATGTTGGTTCGCAATCCCTGGTTTAGCTGATCAATTCTCGCGAAAAGGGTATAGACGAAAACCCCCCTTTTTTTAAATCTGTAATTTTTAAACAATTTTTTTAATCTTCGTGCAGATCTTGGGTAATAATGCTCTACACACGAAAAAAAAAGTTTCATGAGATTATCTTCATAAATGACGAAGTTATTAAATGTTTAAGTAAAATGTTTACTATTTTTTGAAAAATCTTTAAAAAAAAGGTTTTTGACATTTTATTTTTTAAATCACAAATTTTAAAAGAGCAAAGCATGAGCTGCTTTAGTACGGAATGTCGATTCATTTAAACGAAAAAAAATTCATGCGCAGCAATTTAGACGTCATTTTCAAAAAAACGTATCAATTTTGACTCAATTTAAAAAAAAAAACTTAAAAAACACAAATATCATTTTGTAAAAAAAATTGTACCGTATCGTGGCGAAATAAATGATCTTTCAGATTCTGCAATTTTTTTTTGTATGAGTTTTCTTTTGAAAAAAATTGCTGTTTTTAAAATTTTAAAAAACTCCAAAAGAAATAAAAAATCACCTATTAGTTCTTCATTTTGCGTCGCCAAGCGTAGCGGCATAAACAACGCACTGGGGTAAGACAATTACGCGTTTTAAGGTTTTTAGTTAATATCTTTTCAACTAATTACAATATCAGAATATAAATGGACAAAACATGCATTTCCATCCAAACTAAACGAATATACAAAATTTCAGCTCAATGGGTTGAAGAAATCAGCTACAAAATTGAGTTGCAAGATTCCACCCGAACAAATTACATACATACATACATACACTGCTGGTCACCGTAAATGCAACACCCTGAAGGAAGCACGCAAATAACATGGAATTTACAACAGGCATTAGCGGAGGTGAGATATGCAAATGATTAGAATTTCAGCGCAGACACACATCACGCACGCCTGTGGAGCGAAATCAAAGCGCTATTTAAGGCTTGGAGATTTCGACGATTTCAAGTTCGGCCAATGTGTTTCTTGTGTTTTTTTTCAAAAAATGATCAGTTACGTCTCGTAGAAAGCAGCAATCATCTTTTAATCAAGTATCCGGGATCAACACAGGAAGGATATTGGCCTACCAAGATTGTGGATTAACTTTCAGGGAAATCGGTAGTCACGTTGGACGAAACCAAACAAATATAATGCGGATATATGATCGTTGGATGCAGGAGGGTACGAGGAACGACGTGGTCGATCGCCTCCACCTCAGTGCACCACTTCACGTGAAAACAGGCAAATTGTGCGCATGGCAGTGACGGATCTCTCAGTCACATCACGAACCATGGCACAGCACATTGAGTCATTAAAGCATCATTCAGTGTCTTCGCGTACCATTCGACACCACTTATAGCAGAGTGGTCTGTCCGCAAGACGTTCATTGATTGGTCTAACCTTGACGCAGAACCACAGACGTCTCCACCGCCAATGCTGCGATGAAAGAAGGATGTGGTCGGCAGAATGGAATGATGTTGTCTTTACTGACGAGTCACGCATCTGTCTGCAACACCACGATGGTCAGATTTGAGTCTGGAGACACCGTGGAGAGAGGATGCTGAACAGTTGCGTTATGCACCACCACACTGGTGCTGCACCGGGTATTATGGTATAGTGTGGTTTTGGATATTACTATATCACTCTTCTAGTACGCATTGCCGGTACTTTAAACAGCCAGAGCTACATCTCCGAGGTGTTGGAGCCAGTTGTGCTTCATGGCTTGGCCACAGCCATATTTCAACAGGATAATGCGCGACCACACGTGGCACGCATTGTCTAAAGGTTCTTCGTCAATCACCGGATTTTATTGCTTCCCTGGCCGGCTCGCTCTCCAGATCTTTCGCTGATAGAAAACTTGTAGTCCACGGTTGCTCAATGATTGACCCAGATTACAGCCCCAGCTGGCACACCAGATCAACTTTTGCAACGTGTGGAAGCTGCTTGGTCTGCTGTACCCCAAGAACACATCCAAAGTCTCTTTGAATCAATGCCGAGGCGTGGGGCAGCGGTGATCTTTAACAATGGCGGCTACTCTGGCTACTGATTCTGGCAGGAACCACACTTCACAGAAGTCTATAAATTTAATCATTTGATACTTGGTCAACATGTTTTCTTAAAAATAAATTTTGTTCTGTGTGTGTGTGCTATCTCTTGTCTTCCTTGGTGTTGCATTTACGGTGGTTAGCAGTGTACATAGTAAGTTAAATAAAATTTACAAATTTTATCTGTAATTAAATTTAAGGACACATGTTGTAATGTGCGTTTAGATTACTGGTGATAAAATGAGGTATATTTAAATTATTTCTAGGCTTACCATTAGAAATTTTTTTTAAAAAAGAAAATTCATTCATTTTTATATAAAATTATTT
Organism: Trichonephila clavata; assembly: GCA_019973975.1. Lineage (NCBI taxonomy): Eukaryota > Metazoa > Arthropoda > Arachnida > Araneae > Nephilidae > Trichonephila > Trichonephila clavata. The sequence continues at coordinate 6,185 of BMAO01039204.1, forward strand.
TTTAAATTGAAAATACATTGCATTTCTGGATAATGTTTTTCTCTTATTGTTTTCCTAGCGGATTTCTTTTTGATGAGTAAAATATATAAAAAAAAACGATCTTTCCGATTCTGTAATTATTTTTTGTTTGAGTTTCATAGATTGCATTTACTTAATTTTTTAATGTAATTTCTACAATACTCCATCTCAGTTTAACTTGGCAGCGTTGAGAAACGTATACAATGTACCAATCTACTTGAAAAATAGCTCTACTTTTTTGTTTTGAATTTAAATCCAAGTAAATAGATAGAAATTTGTAAAAAAATTGCTTACGTTGTAGAAATTAGATTATTTTTATTTTGTAGAGATGTACTTTTTTTTAGACTAAGTTAATTAATACAGTCAATAGCGCAACATTAGGAAAATCCAGTTTGTCTGAAAACAGATTTTCTACGCCAAATTTTGTCATTGTCGTAAAAATACATTACAACAATGCATATTACAATTACATATTACAACAATGCAGACATATCGAAGTTGGTGCCAAAAACAAGTTTAACGTTTTTAATTAATATTTCTTTATTTAATTGCAATATCGTATTATAAATGGTCAAAACACGCATTGCCATCCAAACTAAACGTGTATACAAAATTTTAGCTCAATGAGATGAAGATATCAGCTTCAAAATTGAGTTGCAAGATTCCACCCGAACACATTACATACATACATACATACATACATTGTAAGTTAAACAAAAGCTTATAATAATAAAAAAAATTGTTTTGACCGAATTTGATCATTTTCAATGTGTTCTGATACTAGGAAATTTGTGTGTGGATTATCCCTCTAGCTCTCTCTCTCTCTCTCTCTTCTGATTAAAATACAAACCCATCTTTTTAATGAATATTTTAAAGGGCAAATCATAACTAATAAGGCAAAATTTTATACAAATACAGTTAACCATTCGTGATTAACGAAACAGGTAAAAATTTAATGAAGGAAGATTGAGACTTTTCATTCATGAATTTTATCCTTTCATTATATTGTTAAGAGTTTTCAAATTGTATGTATTTTAAATGTTTGATGACGGAATTGAATAAATCTTGGATCAGGTATCTTTTGACAAATGTCTTTCTATTTCTCATTGAATTCATTCTAGTAATGACGGCTTATAAATATTTGAATAGAATAATCACATTTAGGACTAGTTTGCAAATTCGAGAACCGATTTATTTAAACACAACTGATTGAAGATCAAAGGCATGGGATGAAATTTCTTTCGCAAAGAGGCACTAGTTCATTTAGATGTACTACATACAATCTGAGTTACACGTGAATAGTTTCCTTCAAGTTCCTCTCAATGAACTTTAAATGTATCTCATTCTTTTACATTAATTAATCTGTTTGTTTCTACATTTTATGTGATTCCTTAAGTTATCGTTATCGTATATTAAATCTTATTTCGTGAAAGATTTCCCTTTTAGTTGCTTTCTTAAGTCCCATGGGACTGGTAGGTCAATATTACGAATAAATACCCCCTGCCAAAAGTTTACAACTTATATGCCGAAAACTCAATTCCCCTCAACAATTTTAAAAAAAAAACTGTTTTTTTTTTCACAGAGGGGAGTAAAAAATTCTCTCCCTTCTTTATTACTTCCTAAACCGCACAAGTCTCAGCTCAGAAGGTAAACAGCGCAAGTATGTTGTTGTCATTGTTGTAAAACATATGGCAGTGACAATCGTTGGAAAAAAAAGGCTAAGGCAGAATAGCAGAATGCCCCGTCCTGAATAGCACTCCCTTTCTTAGGAAAACTTGCCATTCATTAAAGATCATAAGATAATAGTGTTTATATTATTTTGTATGTGTGTATTAAAGAACTACGACCAAAACCAATTGTATAAATTATACTAATAATTAAATTATAACTATAAATTAACTATAAATAATATAACTATAAATATAATATAACTATAAATTAACTATAAATAATATAACTATAAATATAATATAACTATAAATTAACTATAAATAATATAACTGTAAGTATAATATAACTATAAATTAACTATAAATAATATAACTATAAATATAATATAACTATAAATTAACTATAGATATAAATAACTATAAATTAACTATAAATATAAATAACTATAAATTAACTATAAATATAAATAACTATAAATTAACTAATACTATAAATTATTGCTCATACTCATTACTCAATTGGTAAAACTGTAATTTATGTGCACTATGCCGTTCTGTAACCTAGGGAAAATAAATTTTAAGTCTTCACCACCGTATTTTAATTTGCCCTACAATTTAGAGCCTCTACAAAACTTTTTTTTCTATTTAATTGAGAGTTGAACTTATAATCAATTATTTTCCAATATATAACATATAATGCAAAATTTGTTCTTGACACTCATGTTCAGTTAAATTCAACTTTTTAAGATCCATTTTTACGAACTGTACTTTATGCATTTAAATAAATTTATTACAACATGACGGAAGCTTTTTTCTAGAGAGAGTATATTTTCCGAAATAAATATTTTATTTTCTTGTGTAATTATTGTTTCACTTTAAAATATTGCAAGTAATTGATAGCTAGACGTTTACTAAGTTTATGTTGTATTTATTTCATAATAAAAAAATTAATATTCTCAAGCACCGCCTTCCGTTACATAATAAAGCCGTTCCAGTGGAAAATTTGCGAAATATTGGAGATACGCCAAAAATGATGGCAACAATGTCATCATTTTTGCGTATAAATAAGTACATTACATCATCATGGAAAACTTTTTTAATATATATAGAGATCATTAATTTTCTTCATGATTATCTTTAATAAGTAATGTAATGTTATTAGCTATACATTTCGGTTAATATATCAAACGTCCTTCTTTTAAAGGTTAATGTATGTATTTTAAAGGTTAATGTATGTATTTTAAAGGGTAATGTATGTATTTTAAAGGTTAATGTATACTGTAAAAAAAACCATTTAGTAAAGTATATATTAAATCATCAATGCATGTATGGAAATAGAAATGTCAAGCGACATAAAAATTTGAAAAGTCACAGGATTCGTTGTTTAGAGAAAGTGAACGGGAAATCCAAAACCATACGTAAGTTCTTAATTTAATATTCTTAAGTATGTTATTCATAGTAATACAAATGCTTTTAAAACGGTCCGGCACATGAATTTTCGAAAAATTATAGATTTTTACTTTTTATATTTTTTAAGATTTCCAATATATTTATGTTTAAAATGATACATGATATAACGATAAATACGATAAGTAGAAGTATTTTTATTTATTTTTTAAATGAAGTTACTCCGGGGCGCATCAAACGAGCTCTGCTAAGAGCACCTGTGTTTTCGCTTGCATAAGTTTCCGATGAGCCCAAATCCATAAGTGAAAAAATAGGAATATCTCAAAGTGTATGGGTTCATGACTTTTGTTCAAATGAGTCAGTTATTAATACCATATTATCAGAGATATCAAAATCTATATTTTTAGAATTAAAAACTCTAAAACTAAAAACTATGGCTTTTGCGTAGTTCAATGTGAGTCATGTAGCACTACTAATGATCTTAAAATATTGTAATATTGAATCTAGTTATAATTGTGGGCCATGCTTCAAAAAATTAGATGCATGTAGGTTTTGTGTAGCCGAAAGAAAGCACCTTGATATCCCCAAAAAAGGCTAAATTGTTAAAAATAATAAAAAGAAGAAAATTAGAAGAACCTTTTGTAGTAGCAGAGAGTAAAGAACATGTTTTATACGCTTCTGGAAAGTAATAAAAAAAGTAAAAGTTCAAAAATTAAAAATTTTTACTTTAAAGTCTATTTTTTCAAAATGCAACATATTTTTTAGCTTATATAGCTTTTTCTTAAAAACTACTTATTGTATAATCCTCAAATGCTCATACTTCTAACGTGTTTACACATTTTAATGGAGATAATTAGATATATCTAGCTAGCGTTTTTAGATAATTATTTTTTAAACTCAATTTTAGCGGAAAAATTGTAAATTTTTTGAAAAATTCCTAATTATTTTAATTTTAAGCTAAAAACAAAACCCTACTCTAAAATTTTATTGACACATAACCTGCGGTAAATATTTTATCTATAAGAAGTAAGTATTTTCTGAGAAAAGGTTTTTAAACTTACGTAATTTTACATGGGTTACTATGGACATGCCGGACCCCTTATAATGGAATGTTATTAATGATAATACAAATGCTCTTAGGGAATGTTCTTGGTAGTAATATAAATGCTCTTTAAGAAAGGTTTGATAATAATATAGATGTTGTTAAATAATTGTTTTGACGACTACTCGAAAGTAATAAGATAATTGATCACAGGCGATAACACGACTGTTTAAATTTAATAACTTAAATGTAGCGAAGTATTATTTTGATAACTAATTTATTTTTCAAACTGCATTTAAAAAAGCAATTATAAAATAGGGCATGTATACATTAAAATATAATTTTGTACATTTCCAAACGTGTGTGAAATTCAAACATTTTCATTTAACAATATATAGGAGTATTTCGTTTATGTTAAGTGAATGTATTAATGAACAATTAAATTAATATCATTGACTAATGAATGGAATGATTATTAATTAGTTGATTAATATCATTAAAAATTTGAAGTGGAAAGGCAGAGAATTCTCGAACATTCGTGGGAACTTTCTTTTACTCGTGATTACTGTAATTGCATCGATTTTTTGCAACTAAAGAAAAATAATAATTTCATCCATTAATCCAAAGTTTCAACAAAATTTTTAAGTGCAATCAATCACTATTAATTTTTATTTATTCGTAAATATGATCTGTTCTAGAAAAATATGTATTCATAATTAACTTAAAATAATACTTTGGTATCCACTTTATACTTAAGTCTACCGCAAAAGACCACATTAAACAGCCTATGCGGTTTTTAGAGACTTGTTATATTTCAACTTTCTACATGTTTTCAATCAAGTTTCAATTGGGCAACGCTACATCAAGCACATTGAATACATCTTCTCAATACATTATTGTTAAAAAAACCGCAGCACAAAAGCCGTGGAAACTTTCATCCGTATGTAGCTTAAAACATTTCTGAAGCTTACTGATGGCGAAAGAAAATTCTCAACTTAAAGAATCAATATTTCTTAAATAAATGAAATTTCATAGAGTATTTTTTAAGATGAAAAATCAATACTTAATAACCCAGTCAGTTTGAACGCGGTCAAACAATATGGCTAAGAAAAAATGGATTTTCCATCCGTGGAATCACAATATCGCATGATTGTTAGAAGCTATGGTTAAAGGAAGATACTGCTTCAACAAAACTGTATTCTGGTTGATCAAGTGACACTACACTTAGATGAAACACCGTTGTGTTTAGCGAATGGCTTTGGCACATCTTACTACATATGTAGCAGTAATTCAAGTTGCAATTGCAGCAAAGTGACATAATGAACGGTCGGAAAGTGATTACTTTAGAAACTGCTACAAGCCAGACACCATGCGGCATGTAATCCACTTATTCAAAACAAATGCAGTTTGGAACGTTGGTAATGTAAAGCCTTGCTAACTGGAAGCAAGAGTGGGGATATGTGGTGTTTTCTAATGAATGCAGGTTCCACCTTGGTTCCAGAAATGGCCAAACGTTGGTTAGAAGATGGTCAGGTGAGCGATTTCTGCCAATCCGTCTGCGGCGTAGATATTATGGCCCTGAATCTGAAGTTTTGTTCTAGGAAACAGAAGCGCTCACTTGATTATTCTATCCACCTTGACTGCAAGCTTGTATGACAGACTGTTGAATCAACCTGATGAGTTTAAAGTTTTAACACAGTGCTCGTAATTCATAGAGTACGCATTTCATGGAAGTATAGGAATTTGTTTTTCTACCGAACGTGTATTTTGGATGGAGATATGGTTCACACACATACAGGAAAAAATAGATAATATTCTTTTAGTAACTGTAAATAAATATTACATTTGGGACAAATTCATTTGCTAACAATCAACTAAATTGCCAACAAAAATAAACTAAATAATTAAGTTTTTTAAAAGAGAATTAAAACATATGTTAAAAAACATGTGTTCGTATAACATTGTTTCAAAATGCTGTTGTTGTAGTATAACTTATTTAAAATTTTCAAATTGAATTTAAAAGACTCCTCATTTTATTATCTTACGAAACTCCATAATTAATTATTTTTAAGGGATTGTTCGCCAAATTCTTAATCCTTCTAGTTTATTAATGAGACGAAATAATTTTTGAGTTTATTTAATATAATATAAATGATAATTAAAAAACTTTATTTAAGTTTAAGTAAAATGTGTAGTTTAAAAACATGATTGCAAATATTTTTTTTAATCTGTTTTGCTACCAGACACACAAGCTACATAACAAATAAAATAATTTATACACATATTTAATTACTCCAATATTAGGTATGTGTCTATAAGGAAAAAATAGAATGAGATACTTTGATATATATATTGTACACTTGAAAAATAGGTTATTTCACTGTCGTGTATTTATATGATAACTTGAAAGCAGATACTTAAGGAAGAAATTAATTTCAAAATAGAAACACTTTCATAAAAGGAGGAAATATTTTGGTAAATTTCACCACTCAAGTATACGATTAGTGTAAAAGCGAAATATATTCTAAATATCATTATTTTATGCCGACATTCAGCATGATGAATTTTTAATGCGAATAGTTCTATTACATAAACACAAAGACAACACTTTTTAATATATGATTAGTTGTGTAGATAGATGTAAAAATAAGGAAAGCACTTTCAATTTTAACTTTTTTAAGAACAGCTGCTGAACTTCAGGTGACGATAACTCTGAACAGAAGTAGAATATATTACCAATATTAATTTTTCGTGCAAAAAAAATAAGTTATTCAGTCTTATTTAAGCTGCCATTTAAATGGTTATGAATTTTAGTAGTAGTTCATTCAACTTGTTTACAACTGAATATATCTATTTATTTGATTTAACCATGTATTGTTATTTCTAATCCCGGATTGTCTAGTAATTCTAGACAATCTCCAAGAATCGAAAATAATCTAGAAATTCTAAAAACAGAAGATGGGTCCAGAAGGACCGTGCACTCTTAAAAATCCAAACAAGTTAAGAAGTAGGCAGGAAAGAAGAAATCGGAATAACACCAGTGGCACTCCGGAAATTATTTCTAACCTTGATGAAGAGTGAGAGCTTTTATATGACCGTCCACAAAGCGTGAGAAGGCAGTCTGGTATTTCCTAGACATAAGCTAGAATGAACCTTCTAGATTTCTTCTGAAGTCACAAAGGTGATTAGGAGGAGTTTTTCCGAGATGATTGAGTCCAATCTTCTAAAGGGAGGATAATTCACTGAATGTAAGAGACCCAGTAGGGCTAATCCCCTTCTCAGCCGTAGTCCTGGCTAAGAAATCGGCTTTCTCATTACCATAAATACCACGTGGTATAGTACCCACTGAAAATATACGAGATGTTTAAAAGAAATCCGATAAAGAAGATTAAGAATATCAAGGCTATTGTGGTCCCCCTACAGATGTCCAAATGGTGATATTGTACTGAAGCACGACCCCAGTCAGAATCGAAACGTCTTGAAACAGAACCATAGTTTCACATGCGAACTGCAAACCCCTTCTGATAGCAATAAGCTTCGATCTAAAAACTGAACAAAACTTTAAATTTTTTATCTATACGTTCATGACTCCCGTAGGAGTAAGGATATGTACTGCACTATCTGATATTCTCTCGTCAACTCTGCAATCATCAGTGTAGATCTTTAAAGATGTCTAAGGGATACAGTTTACTGTTTCCAAAGTCAAATGTCTGATGATTTTAAGAATCTCAGAGTGTTTTACTAATCTAGACAGAAGTTATTCATGGAAATTAATTTCATCAGGTTTCAGATCAAAGCCCACAAGAACGATGCTGCAAAATTGATGTATAGTTTTTATTAAAGTCATACTTAAAGGTACAGACGATGAAGCTCGTTATTATAAACCTTATCCAAGTAAACAAACGACAAACTGAGCGGGCACTTCACCCTCAAAGTTCCCTCACTTCGCCAACACAAGAACTTCGAGAATTGCAGATTTAACGTGCATCAGCCCAGGTAAACCGATTTAGGTTATGCTCATTGTGCACGGGGATCATTTAATGAAATTAAGACTCGATAAGAATATTTTATTTCTTTCAAATGGGGCAGCAGATTAGTAATTGCCATTGAATACCTACTGCATTCCCCAGCAAATGGTATCACATTTTAGTGTGACACCATATAGGAGGATACCAAATGCCACAATGTAATTTTGAGGCTGAGTTGCTTCCTCAAAAAATGCAACTTAGCTTCTGACGATGCTAAATGGTGTTAGGAACTTTATTTTGTCGAGAGTACCCAAGCCAAGCAGCACTCTAGAAGACTTTAATATGCCACATAATCATACGAAATGGAAGCTGTCGATTTTTTGCATCTTGAAAATTCGCAAACTTTGACGCACAATCCCAGCACCAAACGAACTACACCACCCAATAAGAATAATAAGCCCATGTATTCGTGACCATCACCTCTCGGCTACCACGACGAGGGATTTCAAATATTCTTTAATTTTTAAAATATTTGGTTTTTAATTTTTAAAATATTGATAATAGACAATAAATACGAAATAAAACCCACTTTAAATATAGCAGTGCAATGCATAAAGAAAATGCATAAAAATATAAAACATAAATTTTAATCAATTATAATTATTTTTTACTTAAGAATTATATGAAATAAGAAAACTATATAATATATATATATATATATATATATATGTTTTTATAAATGTCTCATTATCCGAAAAGAACAGAAAATAGGCAAACGTTAAAAAAAGGTAACAGAAATTTCGTTTTTAAACTATAAAATATTTAACACGAAAAGTAGTGCATTAAATAATCTATATTCCGAAGGTAAAAAAATTTCTTTATCCAAACTATAACGGATTGAAGAAACTAACGTCCTGTCTGTCTTTTGACTTGTTTTGAATCAATACATTTAATGGTTACTTAAAATTAACATAAATAAACACAGGGTATTTATTTAAAATAAATTAATATTTTCACAGTTGTTGAACACACAAACGATGTACAAATAATATTGTACATTTTGCTGTTTTTCGAAATTTATTTTGACACTTAAATTTGACATTTTCCCTCTAATAATTTCTTAATTCCAATTTAAACAATGCTCATTCATTCATACTATGAATACGTTTTCTTTTTATTTGAATTCAAACAAATTACCAAATAATTACTTCATGAAAGATAGTAAAAATGCAAAATCATATATCTCTCGGGGAAAAAAATTCACTTTCGGTTTTTTCGCGAAAGTCTAGCTTTTATAGTGAGGTAAATTTTGAAAACTTGATTATTTTTCACTTTCACACAATGTTCAGATTTTCATTTTATTTGAATTTAAAAAAATACTAATAAATATAATTGCTTCTTGAATAATAGTAGGAAAATATAAATATTTTTGTTATGATGGAAAATAAGTTTATTGATAGATATCATTAGGTGTCATAATGTAAGAATTGGATTTTGGAGAAATTAGTATGGCAAACACGCTTCTTTTTTGTTGAGCTAGAGATACATTAAGAAGTAGAAGGGATTGGTAGCCTAGTAGTAAATGTATCGGATCGTGTATGGCATATCAGCATATAAAATTAGACCTTGAGTGAGTTTTCTAGCAAATACAATACAGTTATGCACGCAAATCTGTCCAGAGTTTAAATGTCCTCGCTTTGGTGTGGTAGTTATGAGAGGAGGGCAGCTCAGGTATCGTCCTCGTCACTTGATTATGATTTTAAATTACGAGGTCCATCGTCAAAAGCCCTCATGTAGCTGAAAAGGACGACGTTAATATTCATTCACTCATTCACCCATTAAGAACTAGTTTTACAAAGGTTACGGTGGTGTTGCAGATTAAAAAAAATCTCGTGTTTGAACTTTTACTTACACTCTAGAAATTTAATGGGCAAGTTTCTTTTCTTTAGAAGTGACTCGCAAAGAAACACACACACACACACACACTTTTGCTGAAATCAACGCTCGAACTAACGCGTTTATGATTTAAATATACTTCCCTTTTAGAAATAAAAATTCCTGATTTTTTAAAAAAATAAAAAACTACAGATTGTTCTTAAATACAATTAGAGTCAGTTATCAGTAACTTTAAAACAAAAAAAACGATATATAGTCTTACACAACATCAGGAAATACCCAATGAATTGGACGTGTAATGGCTAATTTTATATATAATTAATAGCTAAAAATTTAATTTTATAAATATTGCTCTAAATATTCTTTTCATCAGTATGAATTGGAATTTAAAATTTCGAAGCTCCATTCAAAACTATGTTAACCTCTAGAAATGATTAATAAATTAGAATATGAAGTCTAGTCAAAATTATTATTAACAGTAAAACAAACATTGAGAGAAATTAACTACATTGTAATTTATTTTGAGGTTTAAAATCAAGTAATTATAATTCAGTTTTGTATGATCAGCTAGTTTTATGATATTATGTACAAGTACCACTTTGCATTTTCCCAAAGTTTGAGTACTGCTGAAATTTTCCGGCTAGACTGAAGATTAATTTTTTTTCAAATTAATTGTATCTAGTTCATTATTATTTGCACTTCTCATTATAAGTTATAGTGCTGCCGAAAATTTCAAAATTACTTAAACAAGTGATTTTCCTTTTAATGTCTCGCAATTCATTTCACTTTTTTTAAGCTAATATAATAACTTTCAGCTGAAAAATATATGCATGAAATATATGCCAAATGAGCAAAATGAATAAGTGGTTATGTACCTAATTGCTACAGCTGTAGTTTTGATGTAAATCTGTGTGTGATTTGGAGAAACAATTTCGATAATGTGTTTGAAGTGTTGAAGTGTTTTTGCAAAAGGTCTAGACAAGGCGTATTTACTCATTATAAGAGAAGATATAAACGAAACGTTGTTTGCTTGGGCTTAGAAATTTAGTGACCGGATATATAAAGAAAGTAGTATTGGTATATTCCATAGAGTTGGGATTGCAAACAATGCAGTGACATATAGTTTCTCTAGTTGCATCAATATTCAAATTCAATTCAGCTAAAAAATAAGAGAATTTCCAGAATTTAGTTAAGTTATCGCATATGAAAATTACAAGTAATGATTGTAATTAATCTTAAAATAATGGATATGGTAAGTCTTCTCCATAACAGTACAAATTTTGCATGCATTTCAAAGAGCATGTTTAAGGGTTAAAAAATACAGGTAACCCATTTAAGTTAAAACAAAAGTTAGTTTTTTTTATAAAGTTTGAAATTCGAAAATTTATAAAAAGTATGAAAAAGCTATAAAAAAAGATATAGCTTGAAATTTCGAAAAATTCGGAAAAAAATTAATAAAGAAACCGATTGAGACATAATTTTTTTCAATGGAGAATTCGAGAAACTCTAATTTGAGGAAACCACAAAAATCTTTAAAATATTGTTATTTTTCTTTTTTTATGCTATGCCCGTCTCGAACTTTTCGGTTAGAAGTCGATGAGCAGTCCAATACAATGAACAGATATAAAAAAAAATCTTCAAAAGCACAGTATATAAGCAATTTAAGGAAATGTAGTTCAAAACTGCAAGGTATATTTTGCGGTGATCCTTAGTCATGAGTATGTTATTGCCACAAAGTAAGCAAGAGTTTGAATCCACCATTCTCATACTACATAGATATAACCTACAAAAAGTCATGTCCAGTACTAAATCTAAAGCCGGAACCAGATATTCATGTTGACATCTTCAGAAAAGGGCTCCATTTCTTTCCTGTAGCCATTCCTTATGATCAGGCTGGAAACTTTGGATATGATGGTGCTGGTTATATAAAACTCTTTACATAAACAAAAGACAAAAGAATATGTGGCTGCATCATTTGGAATAATTACTTGGCCAGTAAAAATGCCCTTTCATTTCCATATATTCCACAATGACTTATGATCAGTGAGTAGAAACGTACTATTTTTCTCTCGTCCCAGTTTAACTAAAATAGTGCTTCTCAAATTTTCAATATTTGTGACCCAATATTAAATCATAATTTTCATTGCACCCCCATCCCCACCTCCATACAATAAAAATGCATTTAATTCAATAATACTATATCTGATGCTATAGCTACACACAATACGACTTAAACCTCGTAAATGCCACCGGAGTATTGAAACATCTCACTCTCAGTCAAAGCGTTATTTTCCTCTGACGTATTTATACGTCTTTCCGAAGTACGATCTTTTCTGTGCACAGCTATCCATAAAATTATTCCGAAGACTTTGGAACGAAATAAAAGGACATTAGCAGTGTGTTTACGAAGGATTTAATTATTTCAGAGGATTTAATTATATATGCCATGTCTCTCCCCTCACCCTCAATACATAACATAACCAGACCTTCGCAGAAAACGGTGGCATTAGGGTACGAATCGCATAACTTTTAATCTGCAGTGAAGGTATTAATTATAAACTGTACAATCTATCAAGATAAGTGTCAGTTTTTTTTGTATATAACTTTATATATGATAAAGCCAAAGGGGTCACTGATAATTAATAAACTTATTCTTAACCTTAAATTATTAAATTAAATATAAAATACACTGTGCAGTACTAACACAATTATAAGAGTATTACATAATTACAAATGTGAATTTATTTTTTATCATGTCAGGATGTACTTTGTTTGATTACTTTTGGTAAATTAAAAAAAATTAAATAATCTTTTCTTTTCGACTTTTCAACATGCTTGAGCTCTCCTCTTGGAGTTATCATGCCCCCCCCAGGGGGCGTGCAACACTGTTTTGAGAAACGCTGAATTAAAACAATATATATATTGGGTCTGTTCAGAGTAAATGATTTTATTTTATGCATATTCTACTTTGTTCTAAATATATATTTTTATCATAAACAAAATACCAAAATTTAGATTTTATGTTTTTTTAACTGGGTATACTAAGTCAATTGATACAATTAGCCATCATGTGAAAAACGAAGGGTCAACTTAGAATGAAGAGCCTTGGTATAATTAATCCTTATAAAAATCGCATTTGACAACTAAGTTTATGATACTGGTTTGTTTGTCTAAACACTGTGTTAAAACATCCATGGATAATATCATGCAAAGTTACAAAAAAAACACATTCAGACTGATATTTTTTTAAAAAAATATTTATAATTCATTCACAAAATTGAATCTACCTTCTACAAATAGTTTCATGTGAAATTGCAACAGAAAAGTCCTAGTAAACATCAAAACAGGAAATTGAGAAGCAATATGCATGCAACGATGATAATTACGCGTTTGAAAAAAATTAAATTAGAAACTATTAGTAAGCACACAGTAACAAAACGACTAAAGATATACTGAACCGAAATAAACCGAAAGTTTTGGAAGTGAAAACTTCTTTAGCGGCGTTGGGCACTTTTTGGTAGGGGATAATCTTATGTGTTCGCGTCACCGACATGATCTGACTGGTGCATGCGCAGTGTGCTGTTCGCTTAGACACTTTTTGGATGTGTGAAATCTCGTGCGTTCGCATCACGGACATGCTTACAGCAGTATACCAGTAGCTATACAGTTGACGTATAGTGCTGTGTATATCTTATAAGTGAAATTCAATGGATTTAGTGAAAAGTTCAATGTGTATATATGTTCAATGTGCATTGCTCGTTACAATTCCGAGAATGGGCAATACATATTAATATTTGCCGTTTATATTTCTCCTGGCAAGTCTATGAGACAGATACATAATTTTTATTCAAAAATTCGATGATTTATACAAAAGAAGATTCTGAAATACTCGAAAAAAGATTTGGCGAAAAATATGATAATGCACCGATGATCTTAAGTGGAGACTTCAATATTAACTTGGCAGATGATAAAAATCTACCACTAATTGATTTTCTAAATGAAACACTTAATTGAAGTATGTCCAAAGTTCGAAAACTCAGTACTACAAAATATAAAACAACGATTGATGCAGTTTTTAAGCGATACTTAGATAAATTTGAATCAAACAATTTCCTTTCTTACTTTAGTTACCATAAGCCAATTGTATCTTTTTCAAAACAAAATGAAATAATTGAAAGTACAAAATGTCTAAGTATTGTTGAAATTAATGATGACAAGGTGCAAACAATTAAAATAATGTTAAAAATCAAATAAATTGAAATCTAAGTAAATACAAATACTATCCATAAATAATATGATTGTATATTAATTCTTATTTCAATTAAATTGTATTTATATTTTGTCATGATATTGTATAGCCAGTAAAATATTTGAATAATAAAAAACCATATAAACATGCATTTAGTTGTTGCTCGGAGTGTCAATAGATGTGAAAACCAGATTGATGTTGATAATTTTAATTCAAACATTATGAAATTTCAAATTTTAATACTAAAAGTTCTAAGTTTTCACTTCTAACGGCAGTCTCTTAACTGCCAATTTTCTCTTTCTTTTGGTTCAGTTTCGGTTTTTGTATCGACCAAACTAGCGTGTTTTTTTTTCAAGTTTGTAGTACAGTTCCGGTCCCTATTTAGGATCCCCTGTAATGCAGTTCTTTATATTCAATGATTTATTTATTTTCTCTAGAAAACAGATTCAGTTAATCTTATATTCGCAGTCATTAAAAGTTGGTGAAGTCGTAATTGTCGCTTTCTAATGAACAAACGTGATGATGTTTTACTTTAACACTGCTGTTTCACGTAGAGGAGACGGGGGCAAGATGACGAGTGGGGCAAGATGACTAATGTCTTAATTTTTCCGTATTCCACGAGGTAGCAGCATCAAATGAACACTACTAGTTCTCCTTTTGGCCTTTCGTTAAACTATAGTATAGACATGCTGAAATCGCCCTTTTTGTGTTAGTTGTGAAGTTTTGATTGTTTTTTGATGCCACGATATAACTTTTATGCATGTGTAAATAAGCTCTGCTATAGATACAGGTAAGATATAACGTTTCTCTTTAATATTTATGAGTAACTTGGTTTAAATACAACCTATGTCTCAGTTAATTGTCTTCCTTCATGGTAAGGAGAACGAATATTTTTAAACAGACAGTCTGGGGCAAGATAACGATTCGAAACACAGGACAAGATGACGAGCTCGTCTCTTGGCCCGTGTTTCGGAAGTTGTTAAACTAACTATTTTGTTCATTCTATTAAACCCTGTAAACACTCGTTTGTATGTATGTTTGTCCGCGTGACCTAGTGCTTCCATCTCTTCTGGGGTTAAGATAACAGAACACCTTCGCGAAGAAAATTTTTTCAATTAACCTGAATTTTGCCTGTTAATGCATATTTTATGACCTTATGGGTCTTTAAAATCAGAAAACCACCCAAGTAAAGTCTTGTTAGTGCACATTTTTTTTTGTGAAAGGGGTATTTTATGAAAAAAAGAGCAAAAATAAGACTTTACGCAAAACATGATAACTGAAAATAAAATAAATATATTGACATTTTGTAAATTGAATAATATAGCATACAACCTTATCTAGGGAATAGACACTTATTTTGGTAATATAACCATTACGTGAGAAGCTATTGTGTTTCGAGCTTCTTAACGTTGAAATTTTCTTTAAAAGCTATTGTAATTTTCACTTTATTGCTGTATAAAAAAAATTCTACTGAACATAAAATCTTAAGAGAAGTATTAGTATTTAAAAAACATATATATAAAATTTTTATTTCATCCAAGCATAACTTTTTGAGATATTCTGTTTTGCGGTAAGAAAAAAATGTAAAAAAACTCATTTTGAGAAAACGACAAAAATAACATTAAACTAATCTGATTACAAGAAAAAACACTTACTTTCTCATTAAAATGCACCAGATTTATAATTCTCTCCATCTTTAACTTCTAAAACAATATTTTTTTCTTTTTAAGGGCTCTTAAAATTTTCCTATGTTTCTATGTTTTGGGGTCTGCGTTATGAATCGATTCACGAATTCTGCATTTATCTAAATGTTTATATCCCCGTAAGGTAAACACCCCAGGATTTTCAATATTCATCTTATTAAAATCTTTGAGGCACCCATTTAATCCCTCATTGAAATGTATAACAGCATCATACGACCCAAATTTAATTGTTTTGAGCGAAACAAATACTTCTTTTGGTACTTTTTGCCAGACTAATTCCGTTAAAACACTCATTTGCATTTTGCGAGCGTCCATGTAAGCACTTACTTAATATCTGTTTGTCGCATAGTTCTAAATATACTGGTTTAATTTTATTTAAAACATCATTTGATAATCCAGCATATTTTGTGGTACATTTTGTTCCATTTGCCACCCCCACTTAAAATAACAACAGCTGTCTTTCCCTATTAAACATTGACCATGCATCGGTTTTTTATCACTTGATGCACAGTGATATAACACAGCAATTACATTTTGCTGCATGGCATTTAAGTTACCGACATTACTGCGTACAGCAATTCCGTAGTAATTTTGAAGCCGGTCGATAAAATTTTCAGTTAATTTGCCTTTACCAGACAGTCCTTTAGTTTTTGTTTTTAGCTTTCTTAGACGCGAGCCCACTCTCTTTTGTACATGGCCAATGCACTCAAACTTTGTCACACTGTTCATTCCATAAGTGTCTTTCACACTCATGAAAGCTTTTGAGTCACCATCTCCATAATATTGCGTGTATTGAAGTCTGCGGTTTTTTTCTGAACGAAGAAATATTCGTGAAGCCCCCACAATTTCCATTTTTGACGAAGATCCCGTGAAGTTACACTGACATATGTGGTCGGCTTTTGACGACTCATATTCAGAGTTTCTTGGCATAGTCTGAAGTCTCTTACATGTAGGACAGTAGGACGACATAACTTCTACGTCTAACACCTTACCAGTATCAACTGATATTGCAGCAACACAACCATTCATAGACGTATAGCCTCTACGCTGCCATGTGCCATCCACAGATATGCCACATTTTACAAAATCAGATGAAAAATTTTCTTTTATATCCACAATTTCAGTAGCAGCTTTTTTCATGGATTCCTCAGCTACTTCCTGAACCACTTTTAAAAGCTTTGCTTCCTGATTTTTCAAAGCAGTTTTAGTCAGTCGAGGCAAATTTAATGTTGAGCATAATTTAAATGCACCAGCAAAACCTTTGCCTATCTTCCGCATACCATATACTAGCCTAGTATTTATGACTGGTGCATTTACAACTTTTTTTTGATGAAGCAAATGCAAAGAAAAAGTCACAGCATTTACATTTTAGAGTAAAATGAGAGCATAATCCATACATGGAATCCTCAAAAAGCTCTACTTTTCAGCAAAACATTTTGGGCAGAAAAGTTGAGAAAATGCATCCACAATAAGCTCAAGATCAATGATTATGTTACCAAACAGAGGACCAGGCATTTCTTCTGCAGTTGACATACTCTCATTTCCCAATTTTGAAGAGCTAGCAGTGTATTCAGGAACAGGTGTTGAATTGCTGTTATTTTCGGAAATTTTTGTGTATTTATTTCGATAAAATTGTCTCTTACGCTTTCTAGCAATACTTTTAACTATTTTCAAGCCAAGATAAAACAGAATAAATTATTAAATAACTTTTCTACGCTGTCGATTCTTTCAGCATGAAAATCAAACATATATGTAAACAAAGTCACTAAACAACAAATTTGATGCCAGATTTCATACATAAAAAAGGAAAAATGTATGTCCATATACATTTATATTTATTCTCAAATATTCTATTTTAATTTCTGACTAAATATTTGTATATTAATTTTCATATGTCATGTCATATACCATGAAAGAGAAACGCAAACATACAATTTGGTCCACTTCCGGTTAGCAGAAAGGCATTTCCGGTCAGAGAAATTCATGATCAAGTAATATTAAAAAAGCATTAATTAGGCTTCTAATTAAGCTAGAAACGAAATTTTAACAGATTTAGAAAGATGAAAGATTGAATTTTAATATTTGATCAAAAACGAAAAATCGATATTTTGACCAAAAATTGAGTTTTAAATGTGTTCTGTCACCTTAAGGGTCGGGAAAGGTTTATTTCGAAAGAGGTTGACCAGAGGAAGACATTTTTGACATCTGCTAAGCCCCTCCCCTAAAGAGAAAGGACTGTAACAATAATGCGTTGCATTAGAGCTACTGTTTTTTACCTGCCACCTTTCTGATTTTTTGCGAGGAAAGGAATGCTCCCTGAACTTGAAGAAAGAGCCCCACCAGGAAATGTTGGCAACTGTATTGATAACGGCTGGAACAATGAGGACACCTTTTTCTCTTTTTTGAAGCACTTTTATCTTCATGTGAAACCAAGCAAAGAATCTCCTATTCTGTTGATTTTGACAATCACAAAACTCATATAACTTTGCAGGCTATCTTATATTGCAGAGTGAAAAACATCATCATGGTTGGTTTGCCGCCACACACATCGTCTCCAGCCCCTTGTTGAGTCATTTTTAACCAGTTAAAAACGTACTATAGCCAAGCACGTGACAACTTTATGGTCACTCATCCAGAACAAACTATCACAGACTAAAATATTGGTGAGGTTTTGAGCATCATTTACTTCAAATCAGCAACTACTGGAAATGCCGTTGAAAAGGTTTAAAGAATAAGGGATCGAGCCTCATAATCCTCGTGTTTAGTGAACATTACTATGCTGCGGTTACTACTACTAACCATGATGCTGTTGGTGATGAAACTGAGAATAATAGTGCTAATTCTCAGACCCCAGTAGTAGAAAACCAACATATAAACTCTCCAGAAAAACCAGAACCTATGGCAAATCCTCATTCTGAAGCACCAAAAAAGCTTGTTAGTGTTTTTTATTTCAAACCATGCAAAAAACTGAGCTCTAGCATTGGATCCATTTTTACAGGCACACCCATCAAATAAATGTTAGAACAAAGGGAAAAGCAGAAGGAAGAACAAGAAATTTAAAAAAGAAAAGAGAAAAGCTCTTGAAGCTAAAAAAAGGGAGTAAAAAAACTCAAACTGTTCCGTAGGCCTAAATCTATAAAATCCAGGCCAAACATTCCAGTTGTATCAACTTCAAAGCACGGTGTTATAAGATGTCCTGCTTGTGAAGAGAAACCCTCCAACAGAAGAATGGATCTAGTGCTGTAAATGCCAAGAGTGTTGGCATGAGGAATGTTCCAATTATAAAAATGTCATTTTTTTTTTACTATTGTTAGTTACACATCTAAACACTTCAACATTACGTTACAATGCATTACACTTAGCTTGATACTTTCTAAGATGTAAAAACACAGTTATCATTTGTTAAACCATGTAACACATTCAAAAGATAAAATATGTTCAGCCTTTTTCAGTGTCGCCATCTTGCCCCGAGGCAAAAGTCATCTTGCCCCAGTACTAGGGCAATATGACGATTTGTTATGGTTATGAAAAAATAAAATAATCCTTAAATTCTTTTATTGGAAAAATTAAATGGTAATATATTTTAATACTACAAAGGACTACTCTAACAGTTCATGCAAAATTGATTTTACTACCCTTAAAAATAAATTAATAAACAACAAAAAACTGTTAACGTCGTCATCTTGCCCCGGTCTCCCCTATATGGCTAAAGAAATGGCTGTTAATTTGCAATCAAGATTGTCAACATGTTTTCCAATAGCAAAATTGTAAGTTCTATTTAGAAATCTCCAGATGCTGAATTTTTAATAGCCCCCTTTAATAATTTTCTAAACTATAATTACAACATACTATCCCCTTTGAAATGATTGTGAAATGGAAAATTTCCGGTAGTGCCTTTGATGCTTTACTCGCTCCAAGGATGCTATATAACACAAATTATAAATAATTAGGTTTTTGTTTATATCCATATTATTTTGCTTTTTTTTATTTAACTCATGATATCATACAATATCTAATATTTTAATGATTTATTTCTTTTTGTTATTTAAATTATTGCATAACATTCAGAGAAGTATGGAAGATATAATAAAATAGTAATTAATTCATATCGCATATGAAAGGAAATGAAATATAATTTGGAAAATGCATTACTTTATTTACTTACATATTAATTTATCGTAAATATATGTTACTCAAATTATTTTTATGTGAATAGTTTTGACATTTAAGTGCTCCATATTCTTACTTTTTTATATGTAATACATCTGTTTGAAATATTTTCTCAGATTTCCATCAACATGTTTCTTTTTAGCTTCTATTCAGAAATTTGAAATTCTAAATTTTCTTTCTTAAGTCACAGTTATGTTGCATTGTTATTTTTACGAACGTCTGTTTCTATTTAAAGAAATTTCTTCTCACTCTGTGATTTTTAAAAACCGAGTCTTAAGAATGTAATTCAGAAAATTACTCATTATATTTTCGAAATGATAGTGAATAGTTCTGGACATAAAACGTTACATGTGGTTATATTTACGTAAATGTGTTAGCTAGCACATAAATGTACAGGGTGTTCGAAATCAAACTTACGTAATTCAGAGAGCTGTACAATGCATTTTAGATATTAAGAAAATACAAGTCGCTGCCAAAAGATAGCACTGTCATTTACACAATAGACGCAAATAACGAGTTCGTAAAAAGTGGACTCTGTTTTACAAGTAGTGGTTTTAAGTCCGTTAACGCGCAATACTGACCTTGGCAACCAAAGCTCTGTTGGCAGCTGGCTTACGAAGACTAATTTTATGCCAGGGAAGTAAAAAAAGAGAATTAAAAAAAAACCTTGTGTATTTTGAAGCATGGGAGTACTTTCCCCCTCCAACACCGTTCCTGGTATTTAACAGTTTGTTAGAAAGTTTTCCTTCCAGAATGATAACTCTGCTTTTACTATGAAATCATTAAGTTGGTTACAGAAATGCCACTGAAAATAAATGACACCTACGCAACCATGAAAAAACAGTTTAAAAGAACCACATAACTTGAAGTTTAATTATACAGAAGATATATAGTGAGCTCCGCATTCGTGAAAGTCGAGGATAAAATGGTCGTAAAAGCAACAAGCCCAGTTGCCTCCTTTTGTTGCTAAAGCAAAAGCGGTTTCAGGAGATGTTTATATGGCGATTTTGATCATTTGACAAGTAATGCGATGAATTCTAGGTTTTATCTCTTACAGAATAAATGGTCTCTATCAGTTACCCAGAGAGAGTGAGTGAGTGAATATTAACGTTGCATTGTTCAGCTACACGAGGGCTTTTGGCGACGGACCGCATAATTTTGAACCATGGTCAAGTGACGGGGACGACACTTGAGCTGGCACCCCTTCTCCTAACTGTCACACCACACCAACTGGATGACGTTTGAGCTCTCGACAGATTCAACATGCATCGCTGCCCTACACGGCGGGTCTTCAATGATACTGGGCTCGAACTCATGACACGCTAGCCACGATCTGCTATCTTGACCACTTGGCTACCACGGGAACCCATCAGTTACCCAATAAATGCGCTTAGGTTTATCTAACATTATCACATCGTTTCATTAAGCAGAGGGAAGACCGTGTTGAATATTCTGAGTGAACTGAAAACGATTATTTTTACTTGAATCTTCAGGTGAATACGCACTACTCCTAGATCTGAGTAGCAGTAGAACCCTTCAAAAGGCACGTTGTAGTACTATTTTATTGCAATACTCTTCCTCAACCCTTACTTTTTGAGTAGGGGGGAGGGTGCTCAAGCTTCACAGTCACCAAAAAATTGACATGTTCACAACGTTTGTGGTATTTCTAGTTACAGCAACATCACTGTCTCCGAGAATAATTTTTTGCAGAACGGTGCATCGTTCTATATTTATAATGGCAGTCAAAAGAGGATACAGTGAACTTCCAAAATTACACGGGGAGCTAGTATTTACTTTTAGCACCTCAGCGTCCTAGTTCACTTCATCTTACCTCCGTGACTTGTGGTTTTAAGGTAAGTCGGTACCCCCGATCCCGCTAATGTTAAATTGAGCATTTTTATGTGCTTTTTCTTATAAAATATTAAATGTACAGACTTAAATTTTTTTCTGTACATTAATTAGACTTTTTTATTTAAACTGAAGTGAACTTTTTCAAATATATTGTTTAGTTTTTTCAAAAACTTTCATCGTAATGTATCACTATGAATTTTTAGAAAAATGTCATTTTTTTCACGATAACTGACTTTTACAAAAATATTATCGGTATATTAATAAAAGTTCACTTCAGTATATATATTAACATATCAGTAATATTCAGTGAAGATTGCAAGTGCTTCCATTGAATAGGTTCTGAGAAAATGGTACACGCATTTTTAAAAACACCGTTTTGAGATAATTGCATTTTTATTATAAAATGTCACTTCATCAAAAAAATTATGAATTACAATCTGTATTTGAAATATTTTTTAAATATTAGCTTATTCTCAATAACTTTTAAGACTTTTTACTTATTTCTTTTACTTAGATTTCTCAGAAAATACATGTATAGCATTTTTCACTTTTAATCTATCGAGATATTTTATAGCATTTGCATCATTTTTCTCAAATTATGCATCAATTTTTGAACAATTTTCTGTTCTGATACATTACTGTCATCCAAGCGGACTATAAGCATAATAAATACTATGTAAAAATGTGTCAATACATGAAAATATGGCTTTGGTAATACATAATTATACGACATTTCAAAAAATTTCATTAGAGTTTTATAAATTCACATGTAAACAAAATTTCTTAAAGTATCAGAATTAAAAGGATTCTTAAAATGTTACATAAATGGTATCCAAAACAACAACAAGAAAACTGATTTTATGTTTCCAAACATGGAATTTGTGTATTTTTTGTATGTAACAAGTTTAGTGCAATGAAAAAGGGCATTGCATTTTGGAATATATTTATGTACCTTTTACTAAAAAACTTTAGAAAACAAAGCTTAAAAATGTGTGTGTACATTAAATAAACATTTATCTTTATACAGAAGTGAAATTTTTTTTTTTTAAATTAATCAGTATGTTTAAAAATGTAATTTTGTAGAGTAGAATAATGAATTTTATAAAAATTTTCCTTTTCTATGTTACGACATCTGCTTTTCAGCTAAATGTCTAAAAAATATCTCAAAAATTTCACTTCAGTATATATTATATATATGCAATATAAAATAAATATTTCCAGTTCATGCATACAATTAATTTTTAAAAAAGAAGACACAAATTAAAAAATATAATATATATAAGACAGTAATACATGATTATATGGCACTTCGAAAAATTTCTTTAGGGTTTTGTATATTCACATGTAAACACAAATTCTTTAAATATAAGAATTAAAAAGATTATATAAATATTACATAGATAGTATCCAAAATAACAAGTAAACTATTTTTGTGTTTTTAAACATGAAATTTATGATTTTTTTTGTATGTAACAAGCTTCATGCAACGCATTTTGAGATATATTTGTGTGTGCATTAAATAAACAATTATTTTTAAACAGAAGTGAAATCTTTTTTTAAAAAATTGATCAGCCTGATTAAAAAAATAATTTTTGCAGAGTACAATAAGGAACTTAATAAAAATTTTCCTTTTCTGTGTTACGACATATGCTTTTTAGCTAAATGTCTTAGGAATATTTCAAAAATTTCACTTCAGTATACACAAGAATATATATGAAATATAAAATAAAAATTTCCAGTTCATGCATACAGTAAATTTAGAGAAATGAGAAAATGCAGTTTAGAAAAGAAAATTTTCAGAAAACAGTAGCTTTTATATAAAATTTTACCTCATCAAAAAGATCTTGCACTGTAGCCGGTTTTTACCTTATTTTTCTTACTATTATCTTCCTTTTTTTCTTTTATCTTTTCTAATTTTCTTTGATCATCCAGAAAAAGCATGCTTGCTTTCATTAATTTTTCTCTATCGTGAGTTTTCATGGCACTTACCGAATATTCTCCAGGTCCTACTGCCATTTACTGAAGTTTTTGTTAATTTGGATACATTACCATCATTAAAGGAACAAACAGCATTATAAACACCAAATGAAATTGTTTCAATGTGCACAAATGTTGTTTTCGGAACCCGTGATAAAATGACATTATGAAAACTTTCATTCGGGTTTTGTGTTTTTCGATGCAAAAATTATCTCAACAAATCAAGCTGGGAAAGATATCTAAATATAGAACTCATTGCTACTACAACAGCAACCGGAAGACTTTTTATGTTTGTAAGACTTACCCGATTCTTCACCCTGTTTATATCCACACCATGAATTTTCACCAACAAGTCAAAAACAATGTTTTTATGTGCCCATTTTTTTCATATACAATATTTCGAAAGAATATTGACATCTATCACCTTACCTGTATCAATGCTGGTCACAGTAACTGCACCATTTGATGTGTAACCGCGTTTCTGCCATGTCCACAATATTATTATTACCTTCATTTTCACAAATAGCTTCCCTCGCAGCATTTTGAATGGACTCCTCGTAAACAAGTTTTACATCATTTGAGATTCGCTTAACGTAAGGAGAAAACCTTGTAAATGGTTGCCGAAGATTCATTATGCTGCAAAACATTCTCCCAGCTTCTGCACATCTCCCAATGGAACACGCAGCATATACAAACCTGGTATTTATTGTGGCAATTTGCATTCCTTCATGAATATTTAAAAAAAGAGAATTCTACATCATATGGACAAGCACAACATTTCAGGACAAATTTCCAGCCCAAACTTACCTTTTTAAACTTGCATGTCTAAACCTCTTTTACACATTTTACAATGAAAATTCTTGAAAGCAAATGCAAGAATATTTTAATTCATGGTGGTATTTTTAATACTTATTTTAATAAGAAGAAAAACACTAATCAAACTTTATTTTGCACATGTCTCCTTTGAGTCATGTGTATGTCAACCTTAAGGATTGACATTACTCTTTTAGTATTTGAAGTACTGTTACTATGATTATTGAACTATTACTATGTTCATACCTTCTTAAAACGTACCTTTATGTTTTTTATTTTTTTCTGTCTAGCAAATAAAGAAACAAAAACTTCAAAATTTCTGAATTTTAGAAATTTTATATATTTAATTTAAAAACCCAAACACACACGATAAAAACGTGTATGCTCTCCAAAATAGGTAAACAACCCTGACGGTTACGCTTGCAGTTAATCTACAGTTAATTGCGTATGAATAAATAAAACAGAGAGTGGCTTTGGAAAAGTTTCCCAGATTTAAGAGGTCAATGTTTAGATTTCTATCTGTCAAAGGGGGCGTGGCTAATCAGCTGATTATTTTTTGAAAATCATTTTAACATACTTTTAATTAGTAAAATGGCAAGTACGGTACATCATTGGAAAGGTCCTGATTTGGGGATTTTAGAAATATCAAAAACTCAAAATCGACTACCCGAAGGTGTTTACCCTACTGACTCCCCTTAAGGATTTCTTAATACTTCGGATCTACTGAAAATAGTCGGTAACTTGAACACATTTGAAAATTTTCCTTTTTTTTGCACACTTGTGAAGTTAATGTAATTCTATTGCGTTGTAACACACTGTTTTAGATTAGAAATAGCTACAATGAACTGCAGGATGCATTAGAACAGGTGTAGGCAACCTTTGGCAAGCGTGCCAAATATGGCTTGCGGAGTTATTCTCAGTGAGGCACTCTACAACACTCTTAAATGTTATGAGAGAAAGTTGAATCGTACTCTCTCTCCATTCTGAGACGCAGTGTAATTCAAAGGTTGTTTCTTAGTTTCAGTTAGCTACCAGAAAAGGATTTTACTGAATCTGCTAGCGTGTTGTTTGTGATTTGTGATTTAATTTTTTGAACAAAACTGCATATGATCTGTGTTCCGCTTTTGGTTCTACATATCTACACTGATGAAATAAATTAGGAGAATTTGAATATTTTATCAATTGCATGAAAAGTATTAAACTGAATGAGAAACTCCACTGTTTCTAGATAAAAATGCAAACCTTGTACGGCAAATGCGTAAGCATACACGGGTGTGTAGGCGGAGACAGCGGAAAAATAGGCCTTAAAAGCGCGTGTAAGTCAAGACATGTTTTTGTTTTTGCCACCTCACCTCGTCTAATTTATTGGTGTTATTTTGAAGCAATCGGTTCAATTCAAATTTTAACAGAAAAGTGAGTAACCACCAATGGGGTAACGAATTGTAAGGATGCTAGAAGCAGGCCAATGTAAATTCCAGATTTGTAGAGTTCAATTTAACGCCCAGCGTCGTAGGCAACTTAAGGAAACAGTTCCAAGGTACTGGATCCATTGAGAGAAAGTCTGAGAAAGGTCGTACAAGAGCCATGACGGCCAGAGAAGTTCGCCATCTGTCGATTATAGCGAAGCGTAACTGAGGGGTTATAATTTCTCAGCTCTCTCGTTACTTGTTTGCAGCCACAGGAACCCGTGCATCCAGGGTGACTGTTCCAAAAAGACTTCAAGAGAGAGGATTGTTTGCCAGATGACCTGTGGTTTGCGTCCCGCTCACGTCTACGAGCAGGAGAGTCCGCTTAGCATGGTGCACACAGAATAGATAATGTAATATGGATCAATGGACGATCGTTCTGTTCACCACTGAGTCCCGTTTTAGTCTAAATACCGATTATTACCGTGCGTTCACATGGAGAGAAACAGGAACCCAATACTTACCCTATAATGTCTACGAAATTGACAATTAAGGCGAAGTTTTAATGGTCTAGGCAAGCATCATGTTGGATGGCCGTACACCTCTCCGTGTCTTTGAAAGAGGCTCTGTGATTGGTGTGAATTATAGGAATGATATCTTGGAGCCCTATGTTCGTCTCTTCAGGGGTGCATGTGGTCGCGAATCAATTTTAATGAACGATAACACGAAGAAAATAAAACTCTTCTGGTCGACGAATTTCCAAGCAGGTCTCCACACCTCAAACCTATAGAGCATATCTGTGAAGAGCCATCCAGGAAATAAAAATAGCGTTGCTGAACGAGTGGGACAAATTGCCCCAAGAATCGATAAACTGTCTTATTTCATGTATGGCATCAAGCTGCAAAGTCTGTATACTCATACAACGCAACACCCATTGTGCAATTTTCTCAGTATAGAAAGCATAATTTTGACAACCCCCAAGAAGATACTCTATTAATGAAATGAAGTGTATTTCATAAATATGTCGCAATTCTCTAACCAATCCCTTCTATACACATATTCCAATTTAAATTATGTTTTTTTTAATTATGTTTAATTTAGAGTAGTATTTTTAACAATTGAAGGCATCCGTTCCCTTTCTATCAAACTACATTTAGTTGATTATTTGACGAGACATGTAATGAAGATTAAAACGTAGGTTCAAGTATTTCTAATAGGACTCTATGTACCAATTCTACAAATAAAAATAATTAGGAAGAATTTCAAAAAATATTCAGAAAATTAGACCTATCTTGTTTTTTTATTAAAAATAAAAGGAAATTTCAAGGATTTCCTAATTAGGTACCAATTTGATATCGGACAGCTACGCGCCAAGTAGCGGTCGTTGTCCAGTGTTATAGAATTCAAGATGGTGGTCTAGCTGTAGAAAATTATCAGGAAAATAATTTTAAAGAATTCATTTCTTGTGACGAAAGTTTTTGAAATGCCGAAATAGCCTAGAATGTAAATGAAATAAAAATAAAGAAATAATTAAAAATGCACTTACTTTTTTGTAGTGAACAGCATGGAAAAAGATGAAGACCTGGATTTGAAAAAAAAGAATAGAGCCATCCACACACATCGAGTAATGTTAGGCTTACTGCGGGCTGAGGTTCGAATCCCAGAGAAGGTATGGATATTTTTAAATGTACATTGCCTTATTGGAAGGGGGGGGGTACGCTAAACAGCCATAGAGCCACTGGTCCTATCATGAGGTTAGTAGAAAGGAAGAAGTGATAGGTCTTTGACCACCTCCAGGGTATTATCCCTAAAAATTAAGGGGGAACCAAATCAAATTGTATTGTCACTGGTATGGTGCTTAAAATTACGGATAGCGACAGGCATAAATATAGCCACTTGCCATGATGAATTTCATGGGCCATGATCTGTTGTTACTGTCTCAACCAGGTAACATAAGTACCAGCCATAAAAATATAGAATATGAGAAATTTAGAAATGCCAGAGAAAGAAATAAAACTGAGTTAAATATTAAAAATACATTGTCTCAAAAGATTTAAAAAAATTCTAACAATAAAAATTATTTTCAGGGAAAAAAATTACTGATAAAAGAATAATATAAAATGTTTTGAATTCTATTTAGTGAAATCTTAATTAAAAAAAGGAGAAAAAAATTAATTACCTTTAGGATAGAATATAGGTCAAAAAAAGGGAATCTGGGCCGTAATAATAAAAAAGGCATAACCCTCAAATTCTTTAAAAAAATATCCTGGTATTCACCAATAATTATATATATATATATATATATATATATGTGTGTGTGTGTGTGTGAGAGAGTATAATCGTCTGAAATTTATATGGTTACCTCGAAAAAAGAAATCAATATAAACTATCTATAATATACCTCATCCCTATGGTAGTCCTATTATACACGATAAAATATCAAAGTAACCATATTGTAATCTTGGAAAACATAAACAACGACACGACGCATAGCACTCTGATTTAAAATTTGTACCCATTATAATAATTTCCTTTCCTTGCATTATATGTAAAATATTATAAATTATAGGAACTAGGCATATTTTAGCCTTCTCCTTTAAATTTAATTTAATTACGACTTATTTAAAATTTTCAAACACATCTGTTTTATATTAGAAAGAACAACTTACGTAACAATGTCAAGATTAAAAGCTATCTAAATAATATTTTTAAAATTCAAAATGTCCTCGAAAATTAAGTGTTTTATTTTCCTATAAGTGCCTAACGGGAATCATTTATTGTCCTTCTGTGGAAATATTTTAAACTTAATTAAAAAAAAAACTATATGAATGAAATTGAGATATAATTTTAATCTCAAGAATTTGAAAGGATTTATAAACAACAGTTTTCGAACACTATGACAACTTTTAAAATTATTTATTCAAATATTGCTCTTAAAATACTACTAAGCAAATGCTAGTCACTGAAAGATACTCATAGTTATTACAATTGAATGATGAAAAGAATAGCATTGAATAGAGCAGCATTTAGGGTATCAAAGTAAAAAAACACAAGATTTGAATCTAAACATATTAATCTTCATTTCGAGATTCGAATAACATAGCTGGCGAATATCGAAAAACAATTGTTGTCAGGTACTTAAAAGTCGCCGTATTCGAGTAATGAGATAAAATAAAGGCAGATTGAATCAATTGACGCAAATATATTTAAGTACATAAATAACTAACAGCAATACTGAAACACATTGAATAATCTGAAATACAACCCGCATACAAACATTCTTACAAAACGGTATATTTATTAAATAATAATAGTAGTATGTAAATTTAAGAAAATGCATATTTATTTATTAGGTTTCGCTTTGTTTGTTATTAAAACGGACAAGAATAGTCATGCGAAATATATATATATTTGGTCGTGTATTTTTCAGATTAATTTCCTTACGAATATTGATGATAATTTCTATTAAGAAGGAATTCTTTAAAGGGAATCCGTTAAATTGATTTTGGTTTTATTGCTAAAATTAGTTAGCGGGCTTCTACGTGACTTGCAAGTATAAGAGACGTACTTTATGCATGCTGTCATTGCTACTTTACTAAACGGATTGATTGAACATTTTTTCGGACATTTTTTCGAGGCTTTATTTCAAGGTGAAGCACAAAAGAAAAGTAGACTAAGTATGTATCTTGAAATAAGAATAGAGTTGATAACAACTGTTTGGATAAAGTTCTCCCACATACCTCCCCTATCCAATTGGCTAGTTTCTTTATAATCAATCATGTCGATTGCGAGTACTGTGTCATTGAGTGAACACGTGCAACTGCATTCTGCCGGAAAAATATCTAATATGCATCAAGTTTTTTGTGAAACAAGAAATCTCTCAACCATGAATTCATTTTAAATATTAACGGAGGCTTATAGAGATGAATTTTTGTCCCATGCACATTTATTTGAATCTTATAAGCAGTAGGGGAAAGATCAATGTCGAATATGATGAACCTGCTAGGTGCCCAAGGTCAGCGATTACAGAGCAAAATATTTCCTTAATTCGTGATATGAGTGGGTTTCCACTCACAACATTGCTCAGAGTGTTAGTTAACGCTACTACATTGAAGTACTAAAAAAACTTCATTGAAAAAATTCGAAAAGAGGGTCAGACATGGGGAGTGACAGATGACTGCAGTTAGAAGACACTGCTCTCACACGGTCCTATCTGCCAAGCAGTTTCTGACCAGCGAAAAAAATCCCTGTGATGCTGCATTCTTCTTATTCACATGATTTGGTTCCATGCGACTTTTTTTTAATTCCAACATTTAAATCTTGCTTAAAACAGTGCTTCTCAAACTTTCAGTATTGGCGACCCAATTTTCACTCATAATTTTTATCGCGCCCCCTATACAATAATAATGTATTGAATGCAATAATAAAGTAAATTGACGCTAAAGCAACAATACGATTTTAATTATAAACCGCACAAGTTGTGTGTGTGTGACAATATAAGAATTAAATTTTGTGTATGTTATTTATAAGTAATGCACATTACTTTTAAGTAATAGGATAATTATTATGTTATTTTTACTTTACCTAATTTTTAAATTCGAAAAGATTGCAAAATGATATTTAAATAAGATTTATTTTCTCCCTCATCCAATTCTTAAAGTACAAATATCATTAGAAAAATAGTTTAATCTATGTTGATGTGCATAGCAAATGGAGAGTAATTATGTTATTTTCAATAATTAAAGTGGGAAGACTTCAAAATGTTTAAACCCGGGAGCAGACACGCACTCAATACTAACGTTAATGGGGGACTGCGTCGCCCCAATATTATTTTGTAACTATTTTTATTGTGCACAATAAAAATTGTCATTCCAGTGAATAACCTAAGAGAAAGTTTACTTGCCCACTTTCAAGGACTTTTTAATTCTTGTTTGATTTTTTGAGGAAAAAACCCAATCAAGCAGAACTAAAAGATTTCAAATGTGCGTGACACAAATAAAGGACACAAACGGTGCCGATTTAATTTCATTTCGAGCCCCAGGGCAGAAGATCTACCGGAACGCTTGGAACTGTCGGATCCAAGTAGGAGATCTGATTCGGTTCAATCCAGCTTATCTGTATGCCCACCCATGCTCCCGATGGATAAATCTGCTCTGTGCCCCGTGTGACTGCTCACGGGTTAGAAGTGTATTCAATATAAAAATATGGATGTTAGTTCTAAATGAATTATGTTAAATGTTTTTCATTATACTGTATATGTTTGAGAAAACTCAAAAAAAAAAAATCTTGGCCAGTAATCCTTCAAAGTGTTTTCTGTGCTTTTCGAAATATCATAACACTCTTTATTTTGGAAAAAAACGAAGCAACAGAAATACAAGTATTTGCAACTTCCCTAAATGAAAATAAACAAATAAGAGAGGGGACGGATCTAACCATACCAATAAGTTCAGTCTATTAGATGATCAGCAAATTTATTCTACTGTCTGGGTGAAAAATAAATTAAGTCTTCCTTTTCTTCCTACAGCTAATGTACATTACTTCAATAATAATAACAGTGATGAATTTTTCATCTTAGAATTTTTTTGATTCTGGACTTTGTCTTTCCTCTGAAAGAGTAGAAATTTAGTTTTAAAAATAAAACATGATAAAAAAAATTCTCTCATCGTGGCGTTGCAGCAAATCAAACGAAATGTTTTTTATTTGGTTATATAGGATCAAAATTAGCTAATAAACGTGTTGAAGCTTTTATATTCGTTGATGTAATATCACCAGATGATATATATAAATTATATCAATATAAATGTGTGTGTTTTTTTATTACGTCAGAAAGTATTTTGTTTAACTTCATTTCAGTAAATTAATTTTTTTAAGTATTTTATTTTCGGCATGCTCGCACCCCTCTCGGGGTTATCACATCCCCAGGGTGTTACGCCTCATAGTTTGAGAAACGCTGGCTTAAAGGGAATCCATTTGATCTCAGTTGAAGCTTCAGGCAAAAACTGAGAATCTTCTGAAGGGTCTTCTAGAAATCTCGTTCCAGGGCTGTTTCCAGCAATTGCAGAACCCAATGCAGAAGTTTGTGGATGCTTCAGGAAAGTACTTTAAAGGTGATACTGTCACTGAGAACTGATTTTGCAACTACAATGATTTATTGGACTACTCTCGTTTTGTTCTTTTTTGTGTGGGTGTGTCATACCTCGTATAAGAGACATTTTGACTATTCTTGGGAAGCAAAATACCGCGTTACATAAGCGCCGGGAGTATATGTGTGTTCTGCATATAATCCGTAACTATTAAATATCATTTCTATGACTTATTTAAAAATAAAAAATATTTATATATGTTGAAAATGTATATATATATATGTACGTTTGCTTGGAATTTAAATTAAACTCTATAATGTGGGAATGGGGTGTCAGCTAAATAGTTTTTTGATAGATACTTTTATTTTTCTTTAAAACTAAATGTTATATTGAATTTTTCTTTTCATTAATACTTTGCATCTGTCCGAAAAAATCTATTATTTCTGTCACAAAACATTATGCATTCCATTGCTCATGTAACTTTGAATTTCGACAAAAACTGTAGCATTAAGGACATAAGTAAATTTTTACCTCTTTTCTAATACGATCATCTTATTGAACTGGCAATGCTATGACCATACATTTCGATACCTTTAACGTATTCCACTCCACCGGTTTTCTCAATAACCACAGAAGATGGAACTAAGTCGAGACAGAAGCAGTGCCAATCCCATATGTATAGAGTATATGATTACTTCCCGCTAACAGCAAATAACTTTCCCGTTCAAGTAGTTCCTATGTTTTACATTTAATACACTTTTAGGAATTTAATTTATTACATACCTACAAAAATAAATGTTACTAATCTATCTAATGTAAATTTATCAAATACTTAAGCATGAAGCAGACTAACACGCGTCTACATAAAACTTTATATACGGTCGAAATTTGCTGAACATAAGTTGCAAATAACTTTAAAGTACTGGACACGTGAAGAATTAATTTAAATTTCAACATATTTATATGTTTAAACATTTTATACCGCAGGTGTTATTTCTCTCAGATGTTAATTTCTGAAAAAGTCCGATTATTGTTGGAATAATTTAATGCATTAAACATTGATTTGAATTTAATAGCGCAGAAACCATTGCAGGTACTTAGCACATAAGTTCATATACAAGGTTTACTGGACACATTCTAAATGTTTCCTTTGATAATTTATGAAAACGATTCTGGCAGTGTTCCATTCAGTATAAAATTATATGATTTATTCAAGTCCAAATTAATATTAATTAGCAAAATACTATTTTTGTCTACAAAATTAAATTTTTTGATACAATTTTGTGTAAAATTCCATGATTTGACAAGGAAAAAAAGTACCTAATTAGATTTTACTATATACCGAAAAAGCTATTTTTTAAAAAAACATGTCCTTGATTAGTCAAATTTCAATGCATTGATATAAACTATGATTATATTTAAATAATGATTTATCATACTATACATATATTTGAAAAATTTTCTATACATAAGGATTGCAAGAAACATATTCTCGTTATTTACACTTTGATGTAAATGAAAATTCATATAAACAACAAGTGTAAATTGTCTTAATCACCAGTTATCGAACTTTTTTTGTGATCCTATATTTATATTTTATATAGTAACTATATATATATTTTATATAGTAACTATATATATATATATTATATATATATATATAGCTTTATATATATTTTATATAGTAACTATATAAAAACCAAAAAAAAAAAAGAAAAGGTAACATTATTTATGTGTGTATGTTTATTCTGTTATATTGCGATTAAAATTATAGAAATGTTAAGAAATACATGTCAAGTAACAACATAAGATATAATTTAATAAAAATTTTATATTCCCTGAAAATCTCATAGCCTCTTCTGATATGCAGTTAAACATAATTTGATCATTTTAGCTATGCAAAAGTATTGATCTGTAATTTGTAGAAAGCTTTAAAATGCAAGAAAATGAAAAAAAAGTTTTGGCAGAATGACTAGAGCAAATGTTGAAAATAGGCAATGTTTGATAAAGCATCATTGCACGTTCACCCTTTGTTAAAAACCGTAATCCCATTTGGAGAAGATAAAGATCTCTACAAAATTTCGAAATTTTAATTCCCGTATATATTAAAGATAGCTAAATCCAAAAAAAAAAAAAAAAATACTAGCTTTATTCAGAATAATTAAAAATTGGCATGCCCTTTACATCAGAAAAACATACAAATAAAAAAAAGATCCAAAAGTATAATTTTATTTGATTTTAACACTATTAAGGATTTGAGAAATTATCTCAATTTACATTTAACTTTTTCCACTCATATTTAAACACATTGTTTCATTAAAGTGGGCATATTTTAGAGGTAAGCAGTCGCGCGGTTCCCTGTCATTGTTTAATTAAATATGACTAAGATTTTAGATGTGAACCCGGAAGCATAAGGGAGTCCTAGCTAATTATGGATGGAAAATGCAAATAGTTTCGCGCAAACATTTACTGTTGGATGGGAAAACTTTATAAACAACCATATTTAATGAAAGAATACTGCTACTAGAGGATTAAAGCTCAATTACTGCATTCTCATTACGCGAATATCCATCTGCCTATTTAGAAGAATGTACACTCTTCTTTAAAAAGACCCCCTCAGGGGCTGACCTTCTATAGGTAAGTACGGATGTCACAATCCCGAGGTGCCCTAGTGATCTTTTCCTTTTTCCAAGGGTTTACTATCTTTGGTAAACACGGGCTTCACGAACCCGGGGTACCCTAGTGATCCTTCTTTATTTTCGACCCTCTTTCTTGTCATTCATTTCATTCTTTCTTTCTCTCTTCCCGTCTAGACCACAGATATTAAAACAAATGTTTGGCGCAGTATAGCCGAAATCGGCTCTTGCGCCAATAAACCCCAAAAATCAATCAATCAATCAATCTTTAAAAAGACCTCTTTGGGTTTAGTTGTTTTGTTAAACTGTAAAGTTGTAAATATCTCTAATTAACTAAAGATGGAAAATAAATGTTATTTTTCCCTGAGTACCGTTGCTTTTTAGGGCTGTTCGTCTATATCCCTTCAATAGCGTTTAACATTAAAAATTGTACTTAACAAATCTTAACTCCTTAACTGTCGATTAAAAGTTACATGATTCTCTCTTCATTGCCACCGTTTTTTACATAGGTACACGCATGCGTGTATTTGGGGGATCGAAATAAGTACAACTAAGCAATAAATAAAGCCTTCACCAGCCCTGTCAAGGTCACATTATTGCATTCCAAAGCCTCAGAAAAAGATTTACTCATAACAGAACAAAGAAAAGAATCGTATTTCAGAAAAATGTATACAGTGGTGTCTGAAATTGTGGACAATTTTTAAAATTGTTATTTTTTTTCAAGTTTGTATGCTTCTAGAAAATGATGCATTGCACAAAACGCAAAGTCTTTTATATCATTTTAAAGAGAATTTAATGCTAAACTCAATACAACAAACCAAATTCAAATATTTTTAAAGCAAAAAAGTTATGTGGCAAAAACTATCGATATACATTTGATACTGATAATAGCAGTTAGTTATCAGTGCTTAGTGGGGGTGCCTATTTTTTATTACAGCTTCATACAGATGTTTTATTGAACTGAAAATAGTTTTAAGCTCTTCCTTTGTTATTATATGATGCCAGGAAACAATTATATCTTCAATTAGTTTTTTTTCTTCATGTTTTCTTCATTTTTTATTTCATGAGTACCTCTTTCGGACGAGAGTTTTCAAACGATGCCACAATTTTTGGAGAGGATTGAAGGGGTGATCCAAGACAGAACACGCAATATTTTTGAGGGTCCAGGTGCCAATGCATGTGAGACGACCATACTCACAGCTGTGTGGCGGGAACGTCACAATATCAAATTGCTTCAACCCAACACCGTTCAAACGATCACTATGAAAATTGACATACATATGTATTTTGTTCTGTGGAAGGTTATTATTTTATCGTCTTTGCTGCAGTTATCCACAAAGTGACGTGGATATAATTCAAAAGATTCCTAAAAGGTGAGTAGCTAGTTATTAATTACACGCGTGTTCTAAAGGCCAGGACCAATACAAATTTTAAAAAATTATGAAACATTAAATTATTAAGAATTATATATATATGTCAGGTTTGAAAAGATTAGCTTTAAAATTAAGGGAGTAAGAAATAAAAATAGAGCGAACTCTTTATCATTGCGTAAGGATTTGTGGGTAAATAAGTCTGTAAAGATGGAGCGCGCGCTGACGAAGGACAACGCGTACTGGAAAGGCTTAGCTGGTGGACTCCGGGCCGGATTACCGTCTTTTCTTCTACTCTGTTGCGCGCCTAAGGGCCGCCATGTTGGATATTTGATGATTCACAAACAGAATAAAGAAGCATTTTGTAGATATGATGCCCTCATTATTTAACCAGCAGGCCTGGGGCCTGTCAAGCGCCGGCAGGATTCCGCGAAGAACCTCAACATATGCCACGAAACCAAGAAAATGAACTTAAGGAATTTATTTTTTCGAACTAGCAACTGCATTAAAAATGATACTACAATGGACGACGATTCTCTCCGGCAGGATTCACCAACGGACACTTCAAAACAATTTTTTTTACCTGAATTTGATACTAATAAGTTTAGTTCTTTTAAAAGTTTTCTGAACTGTTTTAATCAACAATGTGTAGAATATCAAAAAGACGAACAAGGGAAGGAGAAAAACCTTCCTAGATATCTCACGGGAAATTACTTCAAATTTTGGTATGATAATAAGCTATTTAATAATATTTATCATGAAAATAAAGAATTGTTAATTACAGTGTTCGATGTGACCAGACAAGAGGAAATACAAAAGTTCCACTACCAAAAACTAGAAGACAACAAAAACTTGATTTCATTTTTTACCGAAAAACTTGCCCTAGGGAAAAAACTTAATTATGACGACAGTTCCATCGTTGAACATATGACATTATCTAGTCCTATTGTGTTCCAGAATTTTTCAATTATTCAAAAGATTTCTACACCCTGCCAATGGATTTCGACAATGCGGCAACTAAATAGCCGTGACACCGGACGATTCAAATCGAAATGCGGGAGAAAGTGGAAGTTCAAGAACATAGAATACTCGTAATCAAGCATACGGCAATATAAACATAGGAACTGATCGACTACGATTCCAATCAAGAGGATTTAGACAACCACATCAATCGCACATGGTGCGTTTCAATGAAAGGCAGTTCAACAGTCAACCTAGGCAGTCTGGACAACAAATTCAACATAATTTTCGCCCACCCAGAAATAATGAAAATGTCCAAGGACAAAAATGACAACTACTTATCAAATCAACGGTATGTTCCAAGTAGATTTTTACTCTAGTTGACACAGGAAGCAATGTGTCATTAATTCCAATAAATTATCTGAACAACTTAAAAATTTTAAGAATTAAAAAAATAGTGATTTAAAAATAAAACAAACGTGTGGGACTATTCATCCCAAAGGTATAATTACAGTTTATATGAATATCGGTAATATATCTAAGCAAATTGATTTATTTGTAATTGATACTGAATTGCCTTATATTATTTTAGGACTTGAATATTTACATTTATTTAAACTTGATATTAGTATTCGTAAAATGTGTGTTTTTCAATTTGGTAAAAATTTAAGTAATGTTAAAATTTCAAATAATAAGTGTGTCAGTGAATTGAGAACATATCATGGGACATATTGTAAAACTCTTAAAAATGATAAACTTATGAACTATTCCAATGCTAATCATGAAAATAATAGTAATGTTAAGGGTAATAACGGTTTAGATCAAATACCAGACAGCCCTGAAGCTGATCTGAAAATATTGTTTAACCCAGCCATGGTTGTTGAGGACACAGAACCAAAACAAACTAGTGAGCAATGTGAAGATTTAACTCAACTTCTTGACAAATTTCAAAACATTTTTTCACAAAATAAATATGATGTAGGTTTTATCAATTTGGAACCACAAATAATTCATTTAATCTCAGACCTTCCTATAAGTTTACGCCCCTATAGAAATAGTCAACAATAATCTAAAGAAATACAAACACAGATAGAAGAATGATTAAAAGCAGGTTTTATTTGACCCTCCCATAGTAAATATGCTGCCCCTGTAACCTTAGCATA
This sequence comes from Trichonephila clavata, assembly GCA_019973975.1. NCBI lineage: Eukaryota > Metazoa > Arthropoda > Arachnida > Araneae > Nephilidae > Trichonephila > Trichonephila clavata. Next base: position 44,567 of record BMAO01039204.1, read on the forward strand.
CAAAAAAGGATGAAGGGAAAAAATCAAGATCATGTATTGATTATAGAAAACTAAATGAAATAACACGAAAAGATTCCACCCCTGTACCTCTGATAGATTTTGTAATTGATAATTTAACTCATGCTAAATTTTTCTCTACTCTCGATTTAACAAGTGGATATTGGCACATAATAATTCATGAAAAAGATGCAGAAAAACACTTTACCCCATAGCTTATCACTCGAGACAATTACTTAAACATGAAAAGAATTATACAATTTCTGAAAAAGAATGTTTAGCAATTATTAGATACCTTAGACAAATTTCACTGTTACCTACATGAATTCAAATTCACAATACTTACTGATCATGCTGCTTTACAATGGCTTAAAAGTGTAAAACATTTAACTGGACGTTTAATTCGGTGGAGTTTAAAACTTTCTCAATATGAATATTCAATAGTTTATATAAAAGGTAAATTAAATGTTGAAGCAGACATGTTGTCTAGGACATGTCATTATACATCACCCATTTGTCATTTTTTTAAATACTGATGAAATTATATTGAATACCAAAATTCAGAGAACATGAATGTTCCAAAATATATAAAATATAATGATGTATTAACTCTTAAGAAAATGAATTTAATTAAAATTGTAGTACCATTAGCTTTGAGAGAAAAATTCATTAGAACTGCACATGAACAATTTGGTCACCCAGGTGTGAAAAAGATGTTAAAATTAATTCCCTCATTTTATTACTGGAAAGATATTATATTAGATATTTCAAATTTTGTTAAATGTTGTGAAACATGTCAAATAAATAAAAAATCTACACAAAAAAAGTATGGATTATTATTAGAAGTTCCCGTAGCAGAAGAACCATTTGAACTGATGTCACTAGACACTGTAGGAGGATTTAATTATCATAATTCACAAAAGAAATACCTGCATATTGTTCTGGACCATGCTACCAGATATGCTTGGACATTTCCATCCAAAAGGGTCACTTCTGAAACTTATACAAATTGCTTCAAACAAATTTTTTCAATTCAATGCCCAAAACAATTGTTAAGTGATAGAAATGCAGCATTCACCTCTTCTAAATTTAAGAAATTTTTAAAACATCATAATATTCGACAATTACTAACTTCAGCAAATAGACCACAATGCAATGGAAAGAATGAAAGAGTTAATCAGACATTAGTAGCAAAATTAAGATGTAAGGTTAATTCAACTACAAAAATTCCCTGGACAAAATTATTAGAACAAGTTACATATGAATGCAATAACTCGCCACATGATGTCACTGGCTTTCCACCTGTATATTTAATGTTTGGAACATTGCCATATGATTCACCATTACCTAATCAAGTAAAATTGAATTATCCACCTATAGAACAAGCAACACAAATTGCAGTAAACAGAACAATTAAACATCATAAGATAAATAAACAAAGGTATGATAAACACTATGTTGATGCAAAATTTAAAATTGGAGATTTAGTCCTATATCAAAATTTCTCATACCCTAATTCAAGTAAACTGCAGAGTCCGTATATTGGTCCCTTTCAGATTGTCAACAGACTCTCAAATGTTACTTATGAAATAGATAAACCAAATCAATATACAGGAAAACTAACAGACATTGTTCATTCTACAAGATTAAAACATTTTCATTCAAAATCCAATTTCCAGTTATGCTAAATTCTGATGTATATTTGTTATAGAGTGTTTTCTGAAACATTTTTGGGGGGGGGGCGGAAGAAGTGCATTGTTATTTTGAAAGAAGTGCAGTGTTATTAAAAAAAAGTTGCTTTTATAAAACTTGAATTTAAGACTTGTTTACATTGTGAAAATCAAAATTTAATGAAATTGAATATTTGTATTGTATTGTATTTTTATTCATAATGAAATCATTATTGAAGACTATTTTTGAAGAAGTATATTAATTATGGGCGGTATGAAAACATGGTGATGAGGTCAATTTTATGATACATGATATTATAATAATTTCATTCTGAGTATTTGTGATAGAAGTATATTTTGGAAGTTACAAAATATTATGTGATATTCTGAAGATTTTGTTATGGTTGTGTACTTTTGAAATAAGTTGGTTAAGTAGTGATCCAAATGATAATAATAACAAAGAACTGGGAGTTAATAATTGAATGATGAACATTGAATTATGATTTTTCCAAGAAAGGACTAGGAAACATTATGACAAACATAAAAAAAATGGACATTGATTGAATTTTGCTGTACTTGATATATCTAAAATACACTTATTTGTTTTTTTTTCTTTGCATTTTATATTTCTGGTGATATTTTGATATAATGTTGATGTTGTGTTTAATTTTGGTAAATTTCTGTGTTATAGTTATATAATCTTTACTTTTTTGGGAGCTCCTAAATTCATTTTACTGTGTATGTGATATATATTCTTTTCATGTATTTATAAAGCCATTATTGCTAAATTTATGTTGTTGTTACGTATTTGATATCTATTCTTTTTATGTATTTACATTACCATTTCGAAGTACTTGTAACTTTTCTACATTTATCACTTTTATTAACATTGCTTACTATTACTACACATTCAGTGTGGATTTCACTTGATATTATGTTATGTTGTTTAACACTACTATATTTTTGTGCGTCTAATGTGTATTATATGTATCTTATGTTGTTTTTTCTTAACCTCATTATTATTATAGTCATAGTTGAAAGTATTAGATGGATGATATTTTTCAGAAAACAATTCTATGTAACCCAATGCTGTATATGAAAGTTTGATATTTTGTTATTCAATATTATTATTTTTTACATGTCAGGAGATTCACCAGCTCACTCTTTTATACAATTATTATATCTTAGATTTTTAATTCATTTGGGAATTTGATATCATTGGAATATTGTTATTTTATCCTCTGGGACTTGCCAGTCAGGATTGACCAACCTGGCTGTGCCAGGCTTCAGTGGAGGGGGGGGGAATTGTCAGGTTTGAAAAGATTAGTTTTAAAAAAGGGAGTAAGAAATAAAAAAATAGTGCGAACTCTTTATGATCGCGTAAGGATTTGTGAGTGAGTAAGCCTATTTAAAGGTGGAGCGAGCGCTGGTGAAGGAGAAAGAATTTCAGTAGGATTTCGAACAGATCAGACGTGTTTCTGAGCTCAAGAATTACCCAAGTTTATCTATGCTAAAGATGGAAGTTGACCCACCGGACCGGCTGGGCCCATGCACTAGAATATTAGATCTCATGACCACCATCGAGACAGAAGATATTTTGATCTCTAATTTCAGCGGCTTTCGTAATATCCCGGACACCGACCAGAACATCCCTATGAAGGAGATCATCAGAAATCAGATAGAGGGGCACCAGCAAGGTAAGAATGCTGCTTTAACTGAGCTTGATTCCCTTCCCCCATGCATCAACTCCAATTGTTATCTTTGCTGCACAACTAGAATGCCTTCAAATACTCCCTCACAAATGCCTGAGGAATCCGAAACCAAAATTGAAAACCCCCCTACTATTGACAAGGATTGTGAATCGACTGAGGATAATCCTCTCCCGAAACGAAAAACAAAGAAAAAATGTAAAAAACCCAAGGATGTTACGGACGACTTTGTCTTCCCTAAAAAAACAGCAAGACCTGCCTCTCCCATCCCTATTGAACCCATTGCCACCGCCAATAGTTTTTCGGATCTTGAAGTCCGTATTGAAGTCGAAGAACAACAGCAAATGGAAGAATTACCCCAGGAATCCCCCGCCCCCAAGCCTATATCCCCTATTTTTCTTAAAATTTAAACAACGATTAGAGACCAATTAAAAGCCATCTACTTAAAATTCCCAGAAACTACGAACAAACAAGCCGGTGAATTTTTCAAACTCACTGCCGGTAATATTGATGAATACCGAAACCTAATTGATTTTTTAGAACAGGATAGCGAATTTGAATTCATAGTAACTAAGTCTAAATCTAACAAGCCCATAAAAGTAGTCATCAAAGGACTCCCCATTTTTACAAAGACCCCGAGATCCAAGAGGATCTCGAAGATGCAGTATTCACCATTAATACGGTAACACAATTAATCTCCAAAAAAACCAAGTCACCGCTCCCTGTCTTCCAAGTAGTGTTACCTCGCAATGTTAACAATCAACGCATTTTTCACATCAACAAGGTAGGATATATGCACGTTGGGGTTGAGTGGTTCCTCGTAAGAGGAATTACTCAATGCTTTAACTGCAATAGGTTCTACCACACGACAGCCAATTGCCACATCAAACCAAGATGCTTAAAATGCGGCCTAGAGCGCCAAACCAGAAATTGTTCAATCAAGGAGAGGCAGGAGAACCCTTCTGCAGCAATTGCGAAGCCTATGGCCATACGGCCTCTTACACAAAATGCCCCAAGTTCCCCCACCCTAAAAAAGGCACAACTTTAAACAATCCCAACAGAAATAGAAGCTTCGAAAGCAATATCGCAAGACCAGGGGTTGCCTTCGCTAACATCGTTAGTGGAGATTCCCCCCTCCCCCCCCCAAGCAACGAAAAAACTCCGCTATTTAATACTGAAAACAAAGTCGTTCGTGAACCTTGTGTTGACGATAATGTTTCTGATATAGTTCAAGTTATGGAACTAGTTCAGCTAATCTCTAGAATATTAAAAAGATCCCCAGAAATTTTAAATTTAATACCTAAGTTAAAACAAGCGGAAAAAGATAACAATGCAGCTTATGTTCTTGTCGAAGCTCTGCTTGACAAGAAATAATTTAATTTTCAACTTTTCTAATTTTAATTTATTGCACAAATAAACTTATTTGAAATAATGACAATAGAGTAAAACTGATTAAGCTTTTGGCAAATATTTTAGATATTTTCGTTTAATAAACGGATATAATATAAGTGTTTTTAAATTAAAAATATTTGCGAAAAATGGAAAAAAAAATCATTTGCCTTTTTTTTTTTTAACTTGACGAATTTTATGATCTTTGATTTGTTATAGACATACATCTGGCGAGAAATTGGGTTAGCATAAAATCGCGTTTTTTTAAGTTTTTAATTTTTGAGGGCTAGTTTTTTAATTTAAAGTTTCCAAATTTCATAAATCGGTTGCAAACACCGTTAAGTTTTGAACAAAAATTAAGAAAAAAGTACTTAATTAATTCATTCTTTAAAAAAAAAAACCTTAGATGAAAAACACAAAAACTTTTTAAAATTCTTAATTTTAAAGCAATTTTTCAATATTCGTATAAATTAAGGAAAATAATTTTCTATAGACGGAAAAATATTTCGTGTGATTATCTTCGTAAATGACGAAATAATCAATTCTTTAATTAAAATGTTGAGTATTTTTAAAAAAATCCTTAAAACAGTTTTTAATATTTTATATTTTAAAATTCTCTGCAGTTCTTCAATGGCATTGCCGAGTATTAGAGGAATAAGCTACACACAGGTATAAAACAATTATGTGTTTTAAGGTTTTAATTAATATCTTTTTAACTAATTGCAATATCATAATATAAATCATCAAAATGGCTTCCTCGGATCATTCTCTATATGTTAGTACCTTTGGCAAGTTTCTGTATGGTGCGGTTCGTGAGAAGATAGACGCACATAGATATATACGTTTACTTACCTACGGATTTTAATAGTGTAGAAGATCAACTAATTGCAATATATGAATATAAGATGTCAAAACGGCTTTATTGGATCATTCCCCATCTTCTGGTATCTTCGGCAAGTCTCTGCGTGGTGTACCTCGTGAAAAGATAGACGCACATATAGATAGATACATACGTATGTTTACCTTCGAATTCTAATAATGTAGACAATTTTAACTATAAGCTAACTGTTATATTCTTCAGGGCAAACAAACCCAAACTTTAACAAAGTTTGACAGCGAAATTTTATGTCAAGGAGGCATGAAAAGGAAGCAGTTTCATTAAATATATCTTTTATTGTTTAAATAAGTATAAAGTCCTCGTGCTCGTTACTGGAGCAATTACAATAATAAGTTGAATGTTAAAAACAATGTTCACAGAAGAAATTACATTATCAGAACTTGGTCAACCGATTCGAACCTTTCCTTCTACTGTCTAACATCTAATAGAACTGATAGAAACATCTTAAAAAATCGAAGCAACAAACCAGTTGCATACGTCTAACATGTCTTCAGACGAAGAGCTTAAACCACTTCTCACATTGCATCTGAAACCCACGATAATAACTCAACCACCTTCAGTCTCATTAATACTTACACGAGCCAAGTATAAAAATAGTTAAATTTGCATTGCAGTTATTACCAACCACAAATCACGAAACTCGCAAAAAGGTCGGGTTCGAATCCGTTTGTTTACTTGAGATCATGGCGCGGGATTGGAAAAACTTAAGGACACCATAAGAATTCGGATCCTAAAATAATTTTCTGCATGAATCTTTTCCAAATGTCTAACACTAACTTTAAACAATAAATTTAAAGTAAATTGAGTAATATTTAAGAAAAATAAGGAATATTTTACATATTTAAACAACATCGATTTTATTCACGCAACTTTTTATAGTATTTCTTCCAGTCCTTATAAAGAAATTATGAAATGTATGAAGAAACGTAATATTATCTTACGCTAGCCGGGAAAAAAATCAATTGATGCAAGAGTTCCCGAATTCTTGTATGCAAATACAGAAATGCTAGTTGTATAAATAGATAATTAGCTGAAATTAGTGAATACATACATGTTTAGATTTATTGCATCAATACACTTGTTACGCAGAGAGAAATAAAAATTACGATTTCGCCTAATTAGATTAATGGAGCCTGGATGTTTACACATATTACTAAGGTACTTTTTTAGTAATAAATGCGATTTACTTGAATATCCTAACACTTTTTTTTTCTTCTACATCAGTGCTTTTCGGACTTTCAATATTTGCGACCCAATTTTCAATCATAATTTTCATTGCGCCCCCTCCGCACAATAGAAATGTATTGAATGCTATAATAATATACTATGACGCTAAATCCGAAATACGACATTAATAACTCTACACAAATTATCCAGATAAGTATTTTTTTTTGTATATGACAAGTCCACAAACACACACACATGGAAGTCACTAGTAATTTTAAACTTGTTTTAATTTAGTATTGATAAATGAATTATTATATATATTGCGCGGTACTGATACATTTATAAGTATATAATATAAATGTAAATACGTCAGAATATATATTTTGTTTTGCTTCTTTTCAGTGAATTAGTAACTTTTTTAAATAATTTTTTATTTTCGAAATGCTCTAGATCCCCCCAAACCCACGAAAGTCCCCTAAGGGGGTGTGCCCCGCATTTTGAGAAATGCTGCTCTACGTATAAAAATGGCTGTGGTAACCCATTTGACATTGCCGCAAATTTGTGTTCACTGATGTTTTTATTGATTCATTAGTTCGAATCTTGAAATACCAGAGCGTACGAAAGGTTGATTCACATGAAATTGAGACGGTTCAATTTCTAAACTTCGGGGGTAGTGTGTAATTTCAGAGAATAGCATACAAACTCGGGTGTCATGTCCCTCACTTGGCCATGGTTCAAACTTATGAGAACTATCATGATTACTAATGTGTTACTTCAAAGTTCGACGTAAAAACATACAAACTTATACAATAAATTGTATGGAAAACGTTGTGAATGCAAATTGATTCATTATTAGAGCGCAATAGGTAAAGTGATGATGCACTAGGTAAAACAAACAAAAACAATGAGAAATTTTACCTTTTGCTGGTTAAACAGCCAAAGAAGTTTCGTCATAGGAGAAATAACGCATGCGCAGAGCGTATAAGAAGAAGGAGCAGCAGCAGACCAGCGTGTCTGAGGTTTTTTAGTACAAATCCTGATGATAGGTTGACGTGTGCTGACGACGTAGTCGCCAATTGATGTGCATGCTGCTATCTTGAGGGATTGGGCACGAGAAACTGGTGTGTCCGTTATCCGGAAACTCCTGCAATGAAGTGGTCATGACTCGTCAAATGATTGTTCGTTGGTGTGGTATGTTTTGTGAAAGAAGGCAGAGTATATAGAAAGAAGTTCGAATTGAGCCTCCTTTTACAATTATGAAAGAAAACAGCATTGTTTTGGTACAAGATACGGTATTAGCGGATAGTTGCATAACAGTGTCAGATTGGAGTCCTCATTACAAATTGTATGTGCTTTGGTTCATCACATCCTCTATGATGCGTCTGGTGTCGTTAAGTGTCTGCAAGATGTGTACCGAGAATTCTGATACTGGATTACAGGAGTTCAAGAACAACAATGTCTAACTATCTTTATTTAATACACGAGAGGAAAATGAGTTCCTATTCAGAAACATCCCCCGCAATGAGACAGGATGCACTAGTTTTCCCCGGAAACCAGGTTTGCTGCAATAGCATAGTTGCATCCATGTGCATTAGTAATAAGAACAAATTTATCCAAAAAAATGCTGAAGACTAAAGAAGACCATACAACAGGTGTCGACAACCTTTTAGCTGTGGCGTGACAAACCCAACTACCAATAAGATTCCGCATGCAACACAGTAGGTGATTTTTGAAGAGTTTCGATTCTTGCAATAATATATGCGGAGTTAGAGAATATAGGTCAATAATACAGACTTACAGTTTTGCTATATATTAATTTTGCGCATCACTTAAAAATACTTCTTAACATAAAATAACAGCTTACACCCATAACCATTTTCTCACGAAAAAAATTAAATTGTGTGTGTGTGTGAACATATTATATATATTTAAACATATTTATTATAATATAGGAAATATGCAACATAAAATTTATAAATGTGTCCCTTCATGATAGTTAAATAAAAAAAATATATTAAATACTGGCTTACCCTGCCACGCGTTGATGTGGCTCAGTCTGGTTAAAAAGAAAGCACATGTTTTCAGTATGTTTAAACATTTACATTGGAGGTATGATTTTTTATTTAAAAAACTGTATAAATATATATACACAAAACTTTTTTTTACTTAACTAATATCATCTGTAATTTGTTAACCAACTTATTTTTGTCCTTATGTTATGAACTTATATTTATCGATATTGTATTTATAGTGGAGAACTCAAATTGGAAGATAAATTTTAAATGGCTTTACTCTGGATTCCTCGAGGGTAATGGGTTAGTTTTATAATGCTAATGGATATTTCTGTTAAACCAGAGGTGTGTTCAAAAATGCACATTTCTCTAAACACTGATGTTATACAGTGGTGGCAAAAAGTCCTGAACACACTCATTTTTTAGCGTAATGTTTGTGTTTGACTTCATTTTTCGTTGTGAAATTATCGCACTATCTTAAATGTTGTTATTGATTTTAATGTATTTTTTAAGGCTGATTTCAAATCTGTTTGTAGATTTCATCTAAAGTAAATAGTTTCATTGATATGCTGAAAACACCTTGACAAGAAGGCACAAGGTCACTGTAAGAATGAGTGAGTGTGTTTTCCACCAATGAAATGCTCCGTTATTTCAAGCAAAAACAACAAGAAAAAGGTGAAACGTGGTTTATTGTATTGAATGCAGTTGTGTGTGCTTGTGGAAAATAGTGTATTGAAAGCAATTTGAAGTGCGTTTGTGGAAAATATTGGAATAATGGCTAAATTTTCATATCTGCCTGAGAATAAAAGGTACAAAATAATATATTTGAAGTAAGAAGGTTATTCTATGCGCAAAATTGCTGCTAAAGTACCATGAGGCCTTTCTACTGTTCTGAGAACTTTAAAAAGATTTTCTGAAACAAATTTTATTGCGGACAGGGGGCGATCAGGACGACCAAGAAAAACATCTTTACGTGAAGACAGGTTATTGCACAGAATTTCACTTTCAAACAGAAAGTTTAATTCCTCGCAAATTTTGAAACAATGGACTTTGACATCAAATGTGAGTGTGTGTGTGCCCAAGAACTGTTAGAGGAAGACTGCTGGAAATTGGGTTACGAGGCTGTAAAGCGCGCCCAAAATCATTACTGACTAAATTTCAACGCAAGAGGCGATTGACATGGGCAAGGGAACATTCATTATGGACTATTAAAGACTGGGAAAAGGTAATATTTAGTGACGAGAGTCAGTTTTGTATTTCTGGCAACCAAAGTAGTGCCTATGTAAGACGACGCACTCATGAGGAATTCAGCCCTCAGTGTCTGAAACCTACAATAAAGTACCCAAATAAGTGATGGTATGGGTTGCTTGTCTTCTCATGGTGTTGGAAGACTTCACATCGTTAGCGGAACAGTAAAAGCCATGAATTACATTGACATACTACAAAATAAATTGCTACTAACTGCGAGAGATCGTTTTGGGAATCAGTCATGGATTTTTCAGGGCGATAACGCCCCTTGTAATCGTGCAAAGGTAGTCCAGAAATGGTTGAAAGACCATACTGTGAATAGAATGAACTGGCCAGGAGTAATCCAATAGAGAACTTATGATTTAAAATTGGTTATGAAACTTCAAAGAAAAACCTTCAAACAAACGTGAATTAATTGAAGCTTTAATATTTTCCTTCAACCATATTGTCACGAAAGATCTTCTTTTGAAATTGGTGCATTCCATTCCAAAAAGATGTGGAGCCGTAATTAAAGCAAACGGCTGGCCCATAAAATATTGATTTTCTAACATGTGACAACAATGTAATTTTCAAAATGCTTATTAAATATATCGTATTTGTCAATTTTCGTGTTATTTTTTTTTGTGCATATTCTATTATTCTATATTGTTTTATTCTGCACAAATTTCACATTATTGTGTTCAGGCAGCTTTACTACAAAAAATATTTTAGTCATTAAGAAACTAGTAGTAGATTTGAAATCAGCATTAAAAAATACATTAAAATCAATAACAATATTTATGATAGTGCAATAATTTCACAACAAAAAATGAAGTCAAACACAAAAATTACGCTAAAAAATGAGTGTTTTCAGGACTTTTTGCCACCACTGTATATAGGGAATGTTTTGATTCCGCAGTATATCTGGCGAGCAAAGCTTTTAATTGCACTGGTGGTTCTCCAAGTTGAGACATTTTTCTAGCGGTACAAAACATTCATTTTGTTTTTCCCTTAAATTTAAGAGAATTGCAATAAAGATACACTTCAGTCATTCTGCTGATGAGAACATGCTGACTCAACCTATGATCTTCTACTGGGTTGTACCGGAATGCAAGGTGACTGTTATTGTGGATTGCTCACTCCAAAATCATGTTTGACGCTGAGGTACTGTTTCTGGTTGACATCTTTTAACCACTCGCAACCTACTGTGTTCCTTTTGTTGAGAACAGAGCAGATCTGAATGCTAAACATGAATGCTGGGCTCGCAAATGTGCATCCTCAATTTTGGCTGCCTGTTGCTCTGCTGCGCCCTCAGCACGTGTTTGTGCCATTCTTTGTCTGCTTTTCTCGTTTGCTGATGGCTGTTCCTCCTCAATTTGATGTGCAATTACACTCCTTGCACTATATTTGCCTTGTGAGTATGACGACACATGTTTGATTTCCTGAAAGGCATTTTTACGTAGTGAAGCTAACTGATTGCACTTAAAAAGAAAAAAGTTAAAGCAAAAACATATAAAATTTCAAAACATTAAAAAAAGGAGGAACAAAATAAAGGGAAAAAATTTAAAAAATGCTAATGAAATATTTAACTTCTATTGTGCATCAATTAAAACTGTTCAATTCCAACGCAAAGAGAGGTTGAAGATATTTTTATTTGAATATGCAAGAAAAATTCAAATATAAGCACGGATTTCGCAGTAGAAATCTACAACAAAGCATTGATAATGATGGAAGATTTTTGCAATTTACTATTCAATTAGCATTAGTAATTGTTATCAACAAATTTAAGGGCCTATCTTAAAAATAGAGTTGCTTTTGTCTAAACACTAACTGCTTCATACATGGACAATTATTTGTTGTCTGGGTACTTAAATATTAGAATCACTGTGCAGCCAAATTGCCGCCATGCAAATCACGTTATTTTACATCCAAATTTGTTTTGTTTTTCTTCATTAAAAATGTGTTATATAGAATCTTTTAGATATTAAAGTGTGATATGCATGGCACCAATTTTGTTTACAATGATGCTAACACATAAGTCCTATTTTGTATTCCAGAGCAGCAGTAACCGATTGGTGACAGGAATTGGTTAGAAATTTTGGATGGTCCACAGAAAAACTGGGACATTATTTATACTTTTATGAAGATTCAGTTTTAAAAAAAAATATGAGCATCAAAAATCATATTATGGATTATACTTTGCTAAAAACTTTTAGTTGCCAATTTTAACAAATTTCCCGAGTTAAGCAATTGTTTAGCTATTTTTTCAGATTTTCCATCGAAATTTGAAAGTCAGCTTTGGTAACCATAGTAAATTGGTGGTAAAACACTTCAATCTGTTGATTGTTGGTATGTTATTGCTTTTCATGAAGTTTATTTTCAGGTGTATGGAAACGTAAATAAAGATGTATGTATGGCTATAGTGGTCTACAAATTATAAAGTTATACATTACGTGGAGCATGAAGTGCTGAAGGTTGGCAACTGTTGCTCTAGATTAGGCAAACCAGACAATTTCTGCAATACTAACGTTACTTGCAGTAAGAACTGAACTCCCCTTACCAGTGAGAACTTTTGATTTATAAAAATAATTATAATAAATAATATTTCTAAAGAAATAAATAAATTCTGAGTGAAATTACTGAAAAAGTAAGTAGTAAATTGTAAGCAAAATCATAAACATCTCGCTATAATACTATCCGATTGTTGCCAAAACTACAAAACAAAATTTTAGTTGTTAAAAAATAATCATGAAAAAAATGATTTATTTGAAAAATAATTCTAATTAAGTATCAAAGAACAAAAAAATGGATAAATAATTCAATCGCTAACCAATTATAAAAAAAAAATATCTAATAATCCCGAAAAAACTGTGCGTAAAATATAAATTTCCGCATTCAGAGAGAAACTTGACATGATATGATGTCATAACGCCGAAAAATCACTTAAAAATTAAATTTCAAAAAATTTAGATTGAATTACGAAATAATATGTACATAAGAACCAGTCCGGATTTAAGTGCAACGTTATGTCAAATTTTCAGAAAAATGATCCAGTAGTTTCAGAGATTAGCGGCTTTGAACAAACACACATTACATTTTTATTTATATAGGTTTTAATGCGAATCATGTGCTTGCACACCACTCTCTTTTCAAGTCCCAAAATCAGGGATATAACTTGTAACTTTCAATTTGACATGATTCTGAGCATTTAATTGTTGTATAATTTCCCTAAGTGGTCGAAATATTTTTTTCATGTGAGGAAAGAGTGTTGACTACTAATATATACAGAACTAGATATCAGCAAATTGCTTAGTGCATGCCTTTTCCTCTCTTCAACATTACAAAATAACCGTACATTTATCTTTAAATTTATTTTTCAGATATTTTCGTAATTCCTTAAATGTCCTTAATTCGTCACACATTTGTCAATAAAGTCCATTTCAAATTTATCAACTTCCAACCACTTAAAAATTGACAAATATATAGAGTAGTGCAGATTGCCACTGAGAATTGTACCTTGAGCCACATGTGGCACGCGTGCACATGTTACCGAACCCTTCTGCACAACCATTCTTTTCATCACAGCACGCCAGAGTGATTTTTCAAACAATTTTACCAGATTGGTCTCTTCTAAAGTATTGTTCGCTACGACAGTGCTTCTGAAACTCTCAATGTTTGAGATCCGTTGCTATAAATCATAATCTTCATCCCACCCACCCTTCCTTACAATAACAACGCATTGAATTCAATAATACTATACTTTAACGCTAAAGCTACAATACGACTTTCACTCCTTAAGTCACAACAAGCGTATACAAACGTCCCGTTCACCCAAAGCGTTAATTGCCCCAGACGTATATATACGTCTTTCCGAAGTACGATCTGTTCTGTGCACTGCTATTCATAAAATTGTTCCGAAGACTTTCGAATGCAAAAAAAGGACCTTTACAGAGTTTGCGAAGGATTTACTTATTTCAGATGATTTGCTTATTTATTCCTTCCCCCATCTCCCAATTCATCACATACACGTGCCTGCATGGAAAATGATGACACTGAGAAGCAAATCGCCTAACTTTTTATCTGCAGTCAAGGGATTAATTATAAACTATACAAATTACTAAGTGTTAATTTTTGCATATAATTTTATATAAAACAAGCCCAGGTGTCACTGATAATTATTAAACTTGTTCTTAACTTAGTACTGTTAAATTAATTATGAAACACAATGGGCTGTTCTCATATATTTAAAAGTTTATTATTTCAGTGTAAATGCGCATTTTATTTTTTATTATGTCAGAATGTAATTTTTTTGTTTACTTTCAGTAAATTAATAATTTTTGTAAAATAATTATTTGTTTACGACTTTTTAAATGCTCGCACCCACTTCGTTGATTTAGCACGAGCCCATGGGGGGGAGGGGGCTCACGCCCCACAGTTTACGAAACACTGCACTACGATAAATGTCTCAATGTCGCGCGGTGTCGACTATGTCAAAAATAGTCAACCTGTATAGTTCATAATACTGTGAGGTATTTTTTATTGGATCCATTGCAAAAGAAAATGGCATAGCTTGCTTTTGGAACATTCCTTGTATAATGAAAGAAAATATAAGTTAAATATCCTTTTTTTTAATAAAATTTCCATTCTTTATACATATGGAAATTAATTAGTTATATTGTTATTATTTACAAAAAGAACGTAGAAGAGACGATTTTCTATTGATGTGTGTTTTAGTTAGTTGGTCTTAAATTAACACTCTGATTTAACATTTTAACTTATTACAAACGTGTATGTGTGCTATATTGACTTAACTCAGCAAATATGTGATAAATGTTTAAATAAAGTATTGATAAATTCATATTAACATAAGTTTGTGTGTTGAAATAAAAAGGAGAATTGATATGGTCGTGTGTGATTGTTACTTAATATCACGCTTTGAAGCAACAATTTATAGAACTAATTCAATATTGGTAATACAAACAGTGAATATGTTAAGTATAAATCTTTATTATTTTAATTTCGCTAGTAAAATTAACTGTACATACTGCTAAATGAATTTGCATAATTGGCGAAATAAGATAACATTCTAAAAGTGACTAAAGAAATTGTTTTGCATTATATGAAAAACAACTATTATACGTTTTGGCAAAGCACGCACACAATTATAGATAGCTGATTTAAATAAGTTTATAACTCAGAGCTTCTCAAACCTTCAATAATTTCGACCCATTTTTCAATCATAATTTTCGTCGCACCCCCCTCTCCTTCATACAATAATAATGTATTGAATTCAATAATAATGTATTTTGACTCTAAAGTCACAATAAGTCTTTAATTATATATAAACCGTACAAATTATCAATACAATTATAAATTTTTTTATGTAATTTTAAATATGGCACGCCCATGGAGTCACTGGTAATTTTTAGCCCTTTCCATAACTTAATGTTGTTAAATTAATATACATAATCTCAAATACATCATGCAGTACTCATATATTTATTAGTGTATTATTATTACTGTAAATGTTTTTTTTTTTTTTTTACTATGCCCCAGAATGTATTTTATTTTTCTTCATTTCTCTCAGTAAGTTTACACTTTCTAAATCTTCTATTTTTGACTTTTCATCATGCTCGCGCCGTTGCATGCGCCATGCATGCGCCACCGTTTTCCACGTAGAAGCGCAAATGCGATGTATTGGGGGAGGAGAAGAAAAGGAATAAATATACGCAAGTTCTCTGAAAAAATAAATACTTCGCAAACACTTTCAAGGTCTTTTTTTTTTTTTTTTTTTTTTTTTTTGCATTTCAAAGCCTTCGAAATAAATTTATGGATAGCAAAGCACAGAAAAGATCATACTTCGGAAAGATGTATATATACTCCCGGAGCAACTAACGCTCTAGTTGATCGAGATGTTTAAAAACGCCGGTGTCAATTGAGAGGTTAATGTCGTACTGTAGCTTAAGCGTCAAAGCATATTATTATTGAATTCAATGCATTGTTACTAAAGAGGGGAAGAGTATGGGGTGCGCGGTGAAAATTATGATTGAATATTAGGTCGAAAATATTGAAAGTTTGAGAAGCAAAGATGTAATAGAAACACAAAATGAGCAAAACAAAGTTAAGGCAACTTTTAATATTTTTGGTTTATGCAGAAAAACAAGACCGAAATAATCTATTAAATCCAATAAAGAACTAAAATATCATGTTTACTTAGATCTCTTTTAATATAATTAATATAGATGATATACAACTAAAAACAAGTAGTTTGTTTAATTTTTCTTCTACAATTAAACCCGGAGTACTTAAAGCCTTGGTTGGCGAATTTACTGGTCGCCAATTGGTCTGCGGTGTTCTGTAAAGTTTAATTTTGGATTTCTGATGCAATAAAAAGCTCTTATGTAGAGAATTTGAAACATAACTCTGTAATTTCCTCGTCACTTGACCACGTTTTAAAATTAAGTGTTCCCTCTGCAACAAACAGAGTGTAGTTTCAGAATTCGCCTTTAACAAACAATTAATATATGGATAATATTCAAGTAACTTATATTTTAAACACATTTCGATAACCGGTCCAAATAAATAACACATAAAATAAACTTCTTAGAGAGTCAAATACTGAATCTCCTTAAAATTAATATCTTGAAGATAACAATTGATATTAAAGACAATTCTAAATTTGCAATTAGACATGAATGAATGAATGAGATTTACATATGAATTGCCTTGAATTACAAATGAAGCATTCTTGATAACCTTTTAATCATATTCTTAAAATAAAGTTGTATTTTTATTTTATTTTGCCATACATAGAAATCAATTTATCAATATGCATTATTAACTTACTACAAGTGCTGCATAAGAACAATTTGTAAAACATGTTCATTTTGAGTGTAGTCATTATTTATTAATAATTATAAATATCCATAGAAAATAAGAAATAAAGGAAAATATTTAAATAAAAACAGGGCACACAATAATAATAATTTGATTACTCTCCCGACAAAACTTTGTAAATAATAAATTGGAATTGTGTTTTCATTAATTTTGACGCAAACGTGTTTTCTATTAAACCCTATTTCTTTTGGTTTGTTATGTATATATTTCTAAGTATTTAATTAAATTCTGTCGTTTGTAATATACTGAATCTATATTTTATGTAAAATTCTTCACAGTTTAAGTATTTTATCTGCAAATTGAATTACGTAAAATGTTTTTTGTTTGCTTTTTTGAAACGGTCTCAAAAGATGGTAATTTTTTTCGTCAGAGATTGCTTTATTTCGAAGGATTTCAACTGAATAAAAATAACGAATTAGAAGTTATTATAGAAACTAATACAATGTTTAGGCTCAATGGTTTACGAAAATGAATTTTTAAAAAAATTAGAAATATTTCATATTCTGAATTTTTTTTAACTCTGGAGTCCCTAAGAACTCATTTTATGTTATTGCATCTAAACAGATCTTTTTCTTAAGGAATTACAAAGCAACATATACAAAATAAATATTGATGGAGCATTTATGAATTATTATTACTTTCTTAAAGTATCGTATCGTAGAAATATGTTCCATTTTCTTAAGTTAAAAAGGAACAAAATGAAATTTAGGTTTAAATAAATTATATTTGCTGGCAAAATTTGTTTTTCCATTTCCTAATAACTGTATTCGTAACAATAAATGTGACAAAAATAATTGATGTAATTTTTTTTGTTTTATAAATAGAGTTTTTACTTTCGCTTAGTTTAATGAAGTACCCCTTTCCGCCTCGATGGGTATTTCATCACGTTGCATGAATATATCCTGTTTACCTATTGAAAAACATTCTTATAACTATCACGTCTTGATTTACAAAAAACAGAACTTGAATTTCTAAAACTGAAGTAAAAGTATCTTTTAAGCTCCAGAGACTCGATCTTCCAAAGTGGATTTTAGCAAAATCTATTTTCAATAGATCGCTATTCAACAAAATAATCATGCTTACCAAACTTTTTATGTCTAAATTAACAGTTGAAAAAGGGAATTTTTTTTATCGATAAGTCCTGCATCTCCCTTTGAGAATCCATTTCACAAAGATCCGTTTAAGCGGATTTCATTTCAACAACAACCAAAAACCACGCGTACAAAATTTTATTATTGTAGATCTAGTAGTTTGAAAACGGGATTTATTTTACATATGTATGCTGCAGCAGCCCCTCGCTCCAAAGATAGAAGTTAATTTCTGTAAAAGAAGTTCTATATATAATCGGTTCTCTATTCATCTAAATAATTTTGCTTGCCAAATTTTAAGTATGCGAATCTTTCAGTTAAAAAAATAGGAATTTTCCTTCTATAGCGTTCAGTCCTTCTATAGCGTTTTCAGTCTTAAAGCCCTTGAGGGATGATTTTCGCAAAATCCATTCTTATCGGATCTCTACTCCATGAAAGGAACATAGCTACCAAATTTCAAATCTGCAGGTATAACAGTTCAAAAAAGGGAATATTTATCTTCATCAACACTTATGTCCCTGAGACACCCCTTAGGATTCAATTTTCTTAAAAAACCCCTTTGCAGTAACCACTACTTAATAAAAGAAAAATGGCTACAAAATTTCAAGTTTGTAGGTCTAATAGTT
>BMAO01039205.1:0-39852 GCA_019973975.1 Trichonephila clavata
CTTGTTGTACTTCGTTCAGTTACGTATTACCTTTTATTCTTTTAATATCATTTCTCTTAAAGTGGTTAAGAAATACCCTTCAAACAATTCATCAAAAATTTATATTTTCTTTACTAAAATAGAAACATAATGTGTTTTTTGTAGTTCCATCATCATCGATTTGGTTTTCTTATCAAATTATTAGAAATAAACAATTATTTAAAATTTTTAAAATGGAAAATTCAAATTATTTAATAGAGAGGTAAAATCTTCGGAATTATCAGATAATTATTCTGTGTGAGTAAACACAACTTATTTTAATTTACAGAGTTCAATTATTTAATTTTCAAAAAAAAAAACTCCAATATTACTGGCGCAGTAAATCATACAAAGATCAGTTAAATCTTAAAAAATTTAAGTCTCCGCGAAAGGGATTTCTTGTAAACCGGTATTCTGTATGCATTAGTTTATAAAATACTTTCTGATAACCAGTCTAATATTCTTATTTGAACAATGATCTTTAACTAGACACTTTTTATATTAGAAGGATAAAAACTCTATATATAAGGGTGTAAATAATATGTTATATATAGAAATGTTTTATATTTTCTCAACTGACACTATAAAACAAATCCCTAAAATGTATGATAAAGTTTTCTAAAAGCAGGAATCTTTTTATCACTCATTAGAGCAAGTTATTCTAAATATGCAAAACATTAATGCTACGACCAGCATTTTCAACTTATTTACGTTACTTTTTTCTCAAACAAATTAGCTAGATATTTTTTGAACATTAATGAATTAATTTTTTCCCTTAAAAACAAAATAATTTATAATAGCTCTCAAATTAACACAATAATCATAATAATCAAGAACTATCGTAAAATGAATAATCAAGCCTATGAATGTCCACAACGCATCTTTAAAAAATAGTACATGTTTTACAGAAATACAAGCGTATCTTAATTATTGCGAAATTTACAAAAGCATCGTAAGACAAATAATTCAATTTCAGTATTTTAAACAAGCCAAGCTGCAACTGACATAAATTATTTTTACTCTGATTAATATCTTTTCATCTTTTTTCTTCATCCTCAACATTAAAAAAATATTTCCCCCCGCTTTTTTTCAGCCGAATACTTTTAATTCATCCATAAGCTACCTTAATTAAAACGCTCAGTGAACCGAGGAAAAATATTTATTAATTGGCAAACCAAAAAGAAAAAAAGTGGAAATATGTATTTCAGTCTACAGAACTTAATTGGATAAGGTATTCGCCATCCACTTTTCATGCATTCATTGGAACAGAAGACAGGAAGTCTTTTGCTTGTGGTTAATTACTTCCCTTTCCATGACTAAGCTCTTCTAAAATAGAGTTTAATACTAAGACAGCTAATTGGTTGAAAGAAATATTGAATTAATTCTAGTTATGTGTCAATAGAGACCGACAAACCCTTTACATTAATAAATTTTAATATTTGAAATTCCCTAACGTGTGATTTCTTTAAGGAATAAAAATTTATACGTTAAATAAATATCAATTATTGCGTTGGCAAGAAAGTATTTTCGGTGTTTTTGACCGATATTTTTCTGTACAAAAATTAAAAATTAACTGTCAAATATATTCCATTCTTTTCAATTTCAAGTTGCCATATTTCTGATAATTTCTTGAATCTCCTTTCATTGAGTTTCAGGAGTTTATTAACGAAAACTTCGAACAAATGTGATGGTTATTTTAAAGTTTTTACGATTTAAAAAGTAATTCAAAATTCAAATTAAATGATAATTTGTTGGCGCAGGATCAAAGCTGTATGGAGGATGTGACATCACTTCCCAAAAAAGTTCCAATAATTTCCTTCGCTTGATAAATTCTTCTTAAAAGAGGCATCAAGTTTGGACCATGATCTTCTTCAGTTAATGTTATTGTAGAAGATACATTTTTTATCCATGTCCTTGCCCCATCAGATCATCCAAGTGTGCGAAACTTTTTAAATAGTAAAAATTTCAGTAATAATGAAGACCCCAAATAGCCCCTGCATGAGTTTTTTGCTGATAAGAACCAGAAACTTTATGAGCTCAGAAACATGAAGTGTCCAGCAAAATGGCATCATGTAATCAAATAGCATGGAAGATATTTGACTTATTAAAGTTAATTTTGAATTTAGAAAAAAATTAACAATAAAAAAACTACCAGCTAAACATGCTCATAAAATACATGAAATTTATTTGTGGTAGATGTAACTCACAGTCGACTGATTTAGATTTAGTTTAATGAATTCAGAATCACTAAAGGAATGATAAAGTGGGCTGAAAACTATATTTAAAGTCTTTTGTCTCATGTAAAGATAAAGCACAAGGTAAAATAATTTACAAAACTTTTTAATGGTAAAAATTTCAAATATATATATTTTTTTTTCCTAAAAAAATCAATTTTTTCTATAATACAAATGCATTTACAATTATTAGGGAAAAAGAACTAATCACAGAATAAGTTATTACAATATCAAACATTGATATTAAAAATGAAATTTACATTAGATATATAATGTAATAAAAATGCCTCTTCAACATGAACCTGTGAAATCGCAGTGGAAGAGTTAAAACGTTTTGTCTATTTTATACAGCATTGTAATTTATTGTCCCCGAATGTAAGATACTCGAGTAAGATATTAAATCATGTTTTATGTCTGTTTTTGTTGGTTTCTATTATTATTTACGAATGACAATTCATTTCTCTGCTAGAGATTTTCTATCCCCATCTAAGACAGCTGATGAAATATGCTCATTCTATATTAGTATACACAGACGGGAAAAAAATCTCAACACCAAGAAGGACTTGTGTTAGATCAATGAAATTGGTTCAACGAATTGGTGTTTATACATTTGAAATATGGCATTGATTCAAATTCTCGCTTCATGTTTAAGTGTTGCGCTAATAGCGTCAATCCTAACTTGCAGGGTTGCTTTAAATACATCCTGTAAAGTTCGTGAGCGTTATTTATCTGTGAAACTTGACATATTAAGTGTAATGTTAGCCATGAATGCCTTTAAGAAGGTAGAGAAACCATTACCAACAGCTCACCAAGTTTGAACGAGGTCGTGTAACAGGGATACGAAAAAATGGATCTTCTTTCCGTGATATTGCAGAATAAATTGGCCTTAATGTATCCACTGTACATGTTTTTTCGAGCAATGTTCAAGGGATTATATTACCTCAAAAAGACCGGGTTCCAGGCGTGACAGTACTGAAAAGGAAGACCACCGGATTCGGCGTACGGCTGTGGCGCATCGAACTGCGTCTACTGCAAGAGTTTGAGATGCATTTGGTGTCACAGTAACTCAACGAACTGTTAGAAATCGGTTACTTCAAGGTCAACTCCGAGCCATGCGCCCTGTAGCGTGCATGTCATTGACTTCAGGCTTTTGCCGTTTGCGACACCAGTGGTGTCGAGAAAGAGCTCATTGCAGAACGGAGTGAAGATCTGTTGTGTTTTTAGATGTAATCAGGTTCTGCCTTGGTGCCAGGGATGGTCGTGTGTTGGTCAGAAGGAGGCCAGGAAAGTACCTGCCAACAGACTTTCTGCGGCCTATAAACATTGGACCTACACCTGGAGTCATGATGGGAGCAATTTCCAATGACAGCAGGAGCACTCTCGTGGTTATCACAAACACACTGACTGGCAATTCAACCTATAATACTGCCATTCATGAACAGCATTCAAGAAGGAGTTTTCAAACAGGTTAACGCTCACCCTCGCACCACTGTTGTAACGCAACGTGCTCTGCAGAGTGTTGATATGTTACCTTGACCACCAGATCTGTCTCCAATTAAGTGCTATAAAATATCATTGGACGAATACTCTAGCATCATCCACAGCCAGCACTGCCTCCCCCAGTATTGACACAACAAGTACAACAAGCATGGAACTCCATACCATAAAGTGAAATGCTGGCATGTATGACACAATGCATGCACATTTGCAAGATTGCTTTCAAAATTCTAGGGGTTACATTAACTATTAATGTAACATCATTTTACATTTGAAATTAATTTTCTTCAGCTTAAATTAGCCTGTGATCTTCAAAATTTAATCAATTAAACATTTTAGATAGACAATTGCATTGCCCAAATTTTATTACTGTACAATAATTTTTTCTTGGTGCTGGGAAATTTTTTCTGTTATTGTAGACTACCTATATTTAAAGATGAATTTTCTTAGTTCTCTGTAACACGAGCATTTAAATTTTTCTGATGAGTTGGTTTAATTTCTTTCTTGTAACTATTATCTTTTTTTTTTGAACATACAAATTTGTTTTTACTTGTTATTTTTTCAGGACATTTTTAAAAATTTAATCTAATTATTGAAAATTAAAATAAAATACCCTGGAATTATTTAGAAAATTACGTATGATTTTTATAAACTAATTTTAAAAAGTTTGAAACTCATATTAGAAAGTAATTAATTTTTAATCAGATTGTATAACTAGTAAAATTATGTTTATCTAGGTGACTGGAGCTACATTAAAAAAATTGAAGTACTTTAGCAGAAAAACGAAATGTGATTATTATGAATCGAACAAAGTTATAAATAAATATTTTTATTTGATATGTTTATAAAAAGTTTTGCTTACAAAATTTATAAATTTAAATTGCTACGAATATTTTAATAAAAATAAAAATTTAAGGATTAACTGATTATTTTCTTAATTTAAGCATTACTTCACATATAAACTAATACGATGCGAAAAAACTAACTGAAATTCAAATCACAAATTTCTTTTTGTTTTGTAAACAAATTTAGGCCCCAAACTAGAAAGCTCATTGAAATGTGGATAGTTAGTGATTAATATTATTGTAAATATTGTTTTAAAGAAACATTGTGAATCTAAAAGCCAACAAACTAATTGAAAAATAAACTGATCTACATAATAATATCGTTTGAGTAAAATTTATTTTATTTTTGTTTCTAAAATTGTTAATACTGAAGAAATAATTTTTTTAATTCTAAGAAACATGATTGTACTATGCAATTTTCTTTTTTATACATCAGTATCGAAAATTCGAAAGAGTCTTTAATATATAATCTATTTCAACGAAAAAAAGTTCCTTAGAATCTTTTATAGTAATATATTCATATTTTCTCTATGTAAATAAATAAAAATTTTCTCCACAGAGACTCAGATATCTTCAAAACCTTTCAAACAAACATAATTTACACAAACATTTGAAAATACATCTGCATTTTTTTCTGAATAAAGCTTTTTTTATGGAACCCATACGATTGATTTACAGAAGGTCGTTTGCACTTTATGGTAGCGATTTTAATAGTTAATCTTTATCAATAATTTTGTATTGTTTGTGGGGATTTTCTTCTATCTGACTGGCATGATTCTTGACGATAGTTCTAGCTCGAATTTTCCATGAAAGTAAACTTTTTGTACGCAGAAAGTAAACAGAATGTGTGATGTGGATAAGGACTGCAGATATCCTTATTTTCATGGGTGTCCAAATACTTATTGGTGGACAGTATATGCTAATTTAAGTTAGAAATTTATTTTAAGTAAGTCAGGTGGATGGGGACAGATCCTAGTTATTTCAGGTTATTTGATAATGTAAGGTAGAATAAGAATTTCGTTAAAAACCTTCAATATCTTGAATTCAGTACCCAAATCTTTCATTTCTTTCATGCAATAAAATGAATCACCGAAAAAGAATTGGAATCTATTGATGAATAAATAATATTATTAGATATTTAATTTAAAATAAATTGAAGTTAGTGGTCCTTTATTATTTAGTATAAACAGCTAATTGAAAAAGGTGTAGGTAAATATAACTCAACGTTTCAATGTTTTAGACTTACTTAAATTGTCAGCACTTTTCAACGTATGATATACAACAATTTTAGAAAAACCTTTAGGAAGCTACTCCTGGGAATGAATACATCATACTTTCTTCAATAGCTTTATATACTAAATTTTTTTGTTCTCCTTGTTGTTAAAACTCATATTTCTTCGTTTTTAGAATGTTTACACCATGATTGTATTAAAAAAGTGAACCTTTTCGCTTTTGTAAAAGAGTAATTTCTTACTTTTGAATACTACTTGGTTAAAACACTGAAAGCTTCTGCATCAAATAATTCAAGGAGTTCTAAAAATATTTAAGTGTATGTATTTTCTGGAAAAATGGAATTTAGCTCATAAATATTTGACTTCTAGAAGCTTACAAAGAGGAAGAAGATGAATGTATTTCTTAAAAATTATCTCTAAGAATTAAGTGTCGTAAATATTTTTCAATGGCGAAGCATTCTTTAAAGATTTTTATTTTTTCTGGCAGGTTATATTTTTACTCTTTACGGGTGTTAAAGGATGATATTTGGCTACGACGTTTTGAACTCCTTCGAAAATTTTTTATTGTGAAATCTGTTAAAAGTTTATTTTGTGTAATATTATAAACATCTCTTAAAAAGTTACAATTAAGTTCAATATCAAAGCCTGTTCAAATGCAATTATTTTTACATAGGAGATATTAATATTCTTCTATTTTGCTACATATTTGATTTTTTTTTGTTTAAATTTAATGAATAGTAAGTCTATAAAAGCAAGATGTGGTTAATCTAATACTTACTATCATATTTTGCTAACTCATTCATACTATATGTGTCTATAGATAACAAAAAAATTCAAATCATATTAAATTATTATTAAATTTAATAAATAAAAAAATCAGAGAAGTAAACTTATTTCAGGGTTTCTCTAATTAATAGATACTACATATTATTAATAAATGTATAGAACTAAAGAGATCATCAAAAAATTAATAAGAAAATATTAATTTGATAACTAATAGAGCAAATAATTATTGTTATGAAAACAGAAGCAAAAAATTATGCTGCAGAAATTTACTTAGTCTTTATTAAAAAATGGTAGGAATTATATGGTTGTAATATTAAAAAAAAAAGATTACATAATACACGAATTAGTTGTTGCATTCATTTGGAGCATATACAAAATTAATCTGGTCCCAATATCCGATATAAGATTATTTTATGCATTTAGAAATGATTGTTAGCTTGTACGGAGTTTTAGCAGATATTATTTGGTCCAAGTTAATATTAGCAAATATTATTTGCCCATTTTTATATCTTATGCAGAACTATTATTAATGAAGAAATAGTTATCGAAATATTTCTTTGTCCATTTCTTTAATACATACGCACTTCATTAATTGTTTCTATGTTTTTGCTTGATGCCATTAACAATTCTTTTTATTTATATATTTCGATTAACAATTAACATACAAATTAATGTATTAAACATAATGAAAAATTAAATTTAATTTACTTAAAATCTCTTGCGAAATTAGTGTATTGTTCATCTGTGAACAGATCAATGTACAGTAAATATGTTCCGAGAAATTTTTTCCAGATTTAAATTATTAATCTCATTCGAGCTTGAGTTCTTTTTAATATTTGTTTGAAATTGAAGGGTTTGAGTGTGTAACACTTTCATTCGAAAAGAACAAATATCAAAATAAGCTCACCCATATCAACCCATCCATGTAGTTACAGAATCACGCAAACGCATGCACATAAATATTTTCCCCAACATTCAACAAATTGTATTGTACAATAATTATATGAGCGAAAGAAACTGAACCTAATTGCATTAAATGCAACTAAATAATAATCAGAAATCTGAGGCAATATGTATACTTAAAAATTCATAAGCCAGACTATGATGCTCTCATCTTCTTGGTCATAAGAGCCTAGCAGAGATAGGTTTTAATCGGCTTAAGCTGCACTTAAATCAGAATTTAAAATAGTGAAAAGAAGCAAAATTTATAGCCATTTTAATTTAACTTAAAATTTTTAATTATTTATAAGCATTTCTTATCTTTTTGACATCATTGTTTACTTAAATTATGTGCTTATTTTTTCAAGACATTATTTTAGGCATTCTGAATATTTAAAAGTATTTATTACACTAAATTCATTCCTTTACATTACCTTTGATACTGAATTCAATAACTCAAATTCTTTTTCTATTTCTGCAATTATATGTCTGTATTACTTAAGGAGTTAAATCACATATAAAATTCGATTAGTGCTTAAAAAATAAAATACAAAGCAATTTCGGCCAAAAGAAAATTTCTGTAGGAATTCCGATTGATAGGTAACTTATCAGATATAAATTCGAATGGTTATTGTTGTTGCTTATTCTCCTGGTGTCGGAAAGCCTACACCAGGTCCAAAAGACCTCGTCGCACAAGTAGTTCAAAATCCTCTCCTGCTCAGCTATCAAATGCCCCCAGGAATGACCAAACAAGCAACAAAATGAGAAGGGCTGGCAGGGAAAGAAAACAGCAACAAGAAGGAAATTTTGCCCCATTCTGGGAACTTCATCCGTCTCAAATGTCCACTTCTAAACAGCACCAAGGCCAATTGGAGAGCCCTGGGGCGTTTCAACGATATAGTCTTGGGCGACTAGCAGCATATCAGTTATGTCTCAAGTCCTGTAGTCAGCCTCAAAGTGTTGAGAGGGTGTACACGGGGCAGAACGGGTGAAGTACGTCGGGAGAGTATTCTTCTGCAAGGGCTACACAAGGTCTAGAGGCCGTTCCATTACGATCAGCTAATGTCTGTGGGTGTGCACTGAGGTTTATTCGGTCTTCGGCCCTAACGGTTCCTCGCTTAAGTGAAGCTGCATATTACCCTTCATTCTGGCCTAGTAGCAATTCGAATGATTTTTTACAGAATGAGCAAGGGTGGATTTCGATACAAATCTAAAGAATAACAAAGAAAAAAAATCGAAAGAATTTTAATTTTTCAAACTTGCCCTATTTCCATTACACATTTTTATATTTCTTTTACCTAAAAGCTACCACTAAAATATTTTCATTAAAATCATATGCACTCACCATGACATTTTATCATATATTTCTAGATTCTTAGAGTACTACAAAACTCATACATAAGATTTTGCATTAAAATTATATTGCTATTACTAAACTATTTTAAACTTGTTTTCTTTTCTTTCGAAATGTTCTTTGTTAGTTTTTCGTTGCGTTACATGGCATACAAAAATGTAGATGATTAATACAAAAGTCCTTATTCAAAAACCAAACAGATAAATGGACTGATGCATAATGGTCTTTTATTATTAAAATTAATGTATCAAAACTAAGTTAAGCAACAATTAAAACTCACTAAACTTTACAATAGTTTTCCTAACAATGAAGAGTGACTGTAGCTTTGTCAAAGCACATGGTTATTACGAAATGTAGAAACTTCGGTCGACTGAATGTTAAGACGACAGTTTATAGCGACAAAACTATCTTGCGCGAAAGAGATGGGAATTGGTACAATTTTTTTTTAAAAAAAATTCCCATCTGTGGAAATATGAACATATAATTGAATTAGAAGCTTATATTATTTATTGCAGCGCGACGTTGCAATGCATGGCGAAGATATATATTATATTGTTTTGAACATTCTTCTTATATTTTCTGTTCCTTTTTCTTAGCTATAAAGAAACTTAACAAAAAAAAAAAATCTCAAGATTTTTGTCATTCATACATATTTATTTTACCATATTCTAACATTCAGAAGCTTTTATATAGTACTACTTTTATTATTTTATATTAAATTCTATCTATATGTTTTCTCCTTAACTAACATGCATGCAGTCAGAAATTTCATGCACAAACAAAGCACAAAAGTATGAAATATTGCTTGCAAAACTTGAATTAAAAGTCGATAAGTGAATTCCA
This sequence comes from Trichonephila clavata, assembly GCA_019973975.1. Classification (NCBI taxonomy): domain Eukaryota; kingdom Metazoa; phylum Arthropoda; class Arachnida; order Araneae; family Nephilidae; genus Trichonephila; species Trichonephila clavata. The sequence continues at coordinate 9,749 of BMAO01039205.1, forward strand.
ATAAAACAATACTAACTATTATAAGTGAATTAGTAACAAAATATTTTAAAAAAATAAACTAATATAGAGATTTACTGACGATGAGAATTTATTTATTTTAAATAAATGTATTGTAACAGTTTTTAAAATGTATTCGTACATCATTCATTGATTTATTAATGCAGTGAAGTTTATGACATACACTTCTTCAAGTTTACAGATAATCAAATATTTCCCAGAAAAAAAAATCATTCTAAAATTGTAAATTTTTAATTTATCTCATTTATATATTATTAAATTCTTAGATTTACTACAAGACAATTTTTAAAAATTCTTTTCAAATTTTATTGATCAAAATATAAAGAATGGCTAAATCGATCGTTCTTTTTTAACGAAAAGATCTGAGTGTTTTAGTTTTTCTTTTTTTTCGGGGGGGGGGGATTAATTTTATAGAGAAAAGCCATTTAGAAATTTAATTTCAGAGTGTATAAAAATGCAACAAAAATTATCTCTATAGAAGTTGATATACATAGTCAACAGCTTTTCAACAACATCTACTCTAAAGAGAACATATATATATATAAGTAAATTATTTTTTTAAAAAAGAAGATAGATATTATTACTTACGTTTTACTCTTGAGTTTTGACCTCTTAAATTATACGACTACCTTAAACCTGAATTTCCTCAAAAGAGACAAATTATTTTATGATTTTATTTTATAGATCATCTTATTACTTTTATAAAAATACCAAGTTTATTACCTTCCGTTAAACAGAACAAAAACTACAAGTGTTTTAGTTAAAGCAGATGACATTACTTTAAACAAGATGTCAACGCGTTTTACTCAAAATGTGGGTTTTTTTTTTGAAAATGCTCAAACGGGCCAGCGATTGCAAACAATGTTTTAAAAATAATTAACTGAAATTTTTCTGCATGCTCTGTATAATATTAGAAGTGTTTAAAAATGTCAGATTTATCTCAATCAATGTTTTATTCTAAAATGTACAGTTCTTTATGTTAATTACTCTTATTTGAAGCAATTTCATATAATATCTAAGATGAAGGGACCCAGTTTTTGTAAAAATTAAAATATCTCTTATCCTGAAGGTCATTTCAAAATTGAATAACATAGCAACATATTAGAATAGAAAATTTGTTCATAAACTTTTGTTACAAAATGGGCCCCGTTTATGATATTTTTTGTAAATTGTTACTAATTTTTTCACATTTTAGTAATAATAATTCCTTTCTAACTATAGCATAGTTTTTTAAATGTATTAAACAAACCAAAAAACAACAAAATATCCCCATTTTTTAAAAAAAAAGTTATCGCAAGTAGTCGGATGCGTTAACTGGTGTCACAGAAGTACTCCTACTAAGTTAGGGAACAAATACTGTATTAAGACCAATCAACAGTGGGTTTCAATTATTTCTGCGGAGGTCTCGTTTTAAATTTAAAAAGAAGAAATGTCAGAAAATTGTTACAAATACACGTATTTAAATAATGCAGACATATATAACCAATTAACATTAACTTTTATCAGTCAATATCTCTTTCACAAGTCAGTTAGGCAAATTTCTGCAGTTTAAAGAAGATAACTACACTATATATCTTATATGACTGAACGAAAATTAGTATTCCACATATTTAAGATGGGAAGCAGTATTTTCTCGAACTAGACATGTAATTTAGCTTTTAGACCACTATTATTACTAGAGCTTATCGTTTATGCAAGAAATCCAGAAACACTTCCGAAAAGTGTGTATGGGTGGAAAAAGACTTTAAATAAATAGGTGTGTATAATAAGAATCCATTCACGACCTACGTATTTAAAACTGTCTAAAATTGCTAAATAACTCGATATTCTTCCCCCACAAATGTCATTGAGTGAACTATTGAGAAATTTTGCTCTGAAATGAGTTTTTGAAGTCGCAGATTTATACTCGTTCTTTTGATGAATGCAGGACACAAATATGAACACGTCATCTGAACTCATTAGCATCACTCAATTCATGTCGAAAACTGGTAAACTGTTGTATTGTGTAAGGAGAAGCATTTGAAAAATGTTTTATCAGGCTGACGTTACGGGTATATAGAAAATTCAGTGAATCCTGGATCCCGCATCTCGTCACATAAGCATTCGAGTTGGTGAAGTTTCTGTCATTTTCTGAAGCTGTGTTGGTGGCATGATGTGTAAGCCCTGATAATACGACTTAATTAACAAAGTATAAAAAGGGAATAAAATAATTATTTGTTGGGAAACAATATTTAAATACTTTAAAGTATTTTGAAAGAAACTTTTGTGAAACAAAGCGGAATGTAATAAAAAAATTTGAAAAATAATTAAATACATCATTATTTTACTTTATTATTTAATTACAAAAATAAAATTTTAATAAACTTAAATATTACAAATTTTAATTTTCAAAAGGGAACATTACTTTTTTAGCTGTAATTAAATACAACAGCTGTTCTATGTTTATAGTACTTAAAAATAATAGTTTCCTATGGTGCCAAGAATTAATGAACACGAAATATGTTTGACGCTTTCGAAAATTTAATGCTTAAGAAAATATTTTTAATGGATTGGGAAACATAATTTTGAGGAAATAAAATCGGCATAAAATCCTGGCATTTTACAAACATTTTCACAGTCATTTTGCTCCGAAATATATCAAGAGAGATGCCTAGTTCAAGATAAGTTTATGGAATGAAGACTAATTTAGCAAAATCGCAAATGTCTTCAAAGTTTGGGGAAAATTATAACTCTCTCTATTTTAAAAACTATTTCCAATTATTGATTACGTATAATTTAAGATAGTTTCTTTAAACAACCATTATAAAAAATATTCGCAAATATTTATGCAAGTTTTAGTTCAGATCCAAGAGAAACCTCTTAAACCATTTATTACATACGCATTTAATTTTTTAACACAATTTGTTTAGGAAATTAATATATATATTTGAAAATGAATCCTTTGATTTAGACTTGAACAGGAATGCAGAAAGAGAAGTCCACTCGTATCCCAAAACTATTCATTTGGTACGTAAAATGGATGTTTCTTAATATACTATATAATTAAATTCTTATAAATAAATATATATTTATTCTTATGCACACAGATGCTATTTATGAAGATATAACACGAGATAAAGATCTGAAATTCATTTCCAAGAGTTTATTTCCATTTAGTATCCAACAAATATTCCAATAATTTTACAGTTTTTTATTAAAAAAAATTAGCTTGTGGAGAGTTTCATCATTATTATAATTCGAATAGTGTATTTTACAATGAATAATACATTACTTATATTATATAGTTTTGAAGAGCTGTTTATAAACATTTACATTTAAAAATAAGAATTGAATATTATATGAATGTATTTAGATAAGCATGTATAAATAATAAATATATTTAATGTATAAATAAGCATTTTTTAAAACAATTTTAGTTGTCCGTTTCTTACTCCTTTATTGATTCAGCTGAAAGTATCCACCAAGCAAAGAATTCTTAACAGAAGACTCGATTTTCGTATTCATTATAAAGACTGTTTAATACATTTGATGTGTCTGCACATTTAGACAATTTAGAAGTTGGAAACTGTAATAAAAGTTCTCCAAATAGTAACATTAAATTTGTATACTTTAAATTATCAACTCTCTCCCCTCACATTTCACTACTTTATGCATTCAGAAGTATTCCATTTAAAGCGGGTTTTTTTCGGAATAAGAAAACTTTATAAATTAATAAAGCACTTTCTGTTTCTCTCTCTCTCTCTGTACGTTAAAATGTAAATATTGTTGCAAATCTAGGTGGGAGAAAAGGAGCCAATCGATTCCAATTATTTGAATAATGATATATTTATTATTAGGCAAGGATGAACATATGACTGTACGAAAAATAGACGTATACACATAAATAACTATTTAACAGATTATTTGCATCAATGCTAAACGCATTAGTTAAAAACAAGCTGTGTATTATCCAGAAACTGATCTCTGAATTGATTCTAATAGCAGCCAGAAAGTGTCTCTCTAATCGCAATCAATACACAAATTCTGATCTCGACTGCATTTTCTTTAGCATCGAACTAACCTATGTTTTAAAATCCTTTATATACCATCATAGAAATATTTTGAGAGGTCAATACTAAGGGCTTCTTGATGATCCCCTGGCGATATCGTTTTTGTTGCGAAGGGGGATAAAGTTGCCAATATGGTAACCCTAATCACATCTTCTAGGAATGTACAAATATTATTTTTCAAGTTACTTTTGGAAAATGAACTTCGATTCCAAAGCTCAATTACCTCACATGGGGAGTGTTGCTGTCGGGAAAATAACAAATGTAGTGGGTTTCAATATACTAGGTTGTGCGTAATTAAACTTGAAATTTGCAAGTATTCTGTAGCAAAAACTATGCAAAAGAATTGTATGAAAGTTTTGGTAAGGGTGGAATGTAATGATGGGAATTTTATCGAGGAAAAAACATTGAATTTCAAAAACCACCACTAGATGGCGTTGTGAAATGTAAACTAATAACTTATACAAATGTAGTAACCATAGAACAGTTATTTATTCTGGCTCTTCAGACTAAGTTATGTGATACAATCACCATATTTATGCAGGAAGGGACTCCGCTACCTAACGCCCGTTATGTGAAACAAGTGCTCCGTCGCCATTTCGGTGACGATAGAATCATAAGCCTGCATTTTCCTACAGATTGGCACCCTAGATCCCTGGACTTGAAACTTTGCTTCTTTTGGCTTTGGGGATATTTCAAGTCTAATGTTTACCAATATCCAATCACATCTCCATCCGACATTAATAAAGGCATAGAACGCCTTGTGCAAAACATTCCCCAGTTGATGCTGCTTTCAGTAGACATACGATTTTATGATTCTATATGGTTGCAGATAATGGTCGAAAGGATATTGAGCATCTTTTTTAAATTTTTGTAGATTGTTATTATGTTTTCAATAAAGTTATGATACGCCACCTAGGTGTAGGTTTTGAAACTCATTGTTTTTTCTTCAATCTGTAAGATTCTCATCATTTGATTCTGCCATTACCCAATTTTCATACAATTCCACTGTATAGTTTGTGCTACAGACTGCTTGTAAATTTCAGGTTTAATTATGGGCACCCGAGAAGAGAATCTCGGCCCAGGTTGTTGTTATCATCACTTAACTAAGGTTCCAATTCACGAGGTCTCTGTCATTAATATACCTCGTATTCTTATAGTCATTTAGATACGATGTATTTAGTAAGAGACGTTAATATAATATCAAAGAATCATGTCAAGTTTCTTAACAAGTGATAAGGAGAATCGGAATCTCGGATTATGGGCTTGCAACATCTGCCTGTGTTTTGCATTCATTCCGCTAGCAGTTTAATTTCACTTGTGACAAAAAAAGCCAAATTTTTCAAAAAATTGCTTTTAGAGATATTTTATGATTTTTTTTTGTGTGTAAAGCCGAATGACCTTGCAAAAATATGCTGGAGAAAAGCAGCAAGAAAACAACCATAAGTAAAGAAAAATAATCGTAGAAATTAAACGAAAAATATTTAAGAAACGAGAATGAGGACTGAGCATGGCTGATCTAGCATATACATACAATCGGTCGATATCAGTATTTGCAAGAACAGGAAGGAAAAAGGCTTTAAGTAGTTAGCAAGAATATCTACCTTAAGCCTACGTATTTTTGGCAATATTGAAAGGTAGTTTATTACATAGATAAACGAAAATAATTTTTAAGAATAGACTATAAACAAAAATTACTTGTAAGAATGCGATTGAGATTTTCACCGAAGTATTATTTAAGAAAACGTTTAGATGATGTCTAGCCAAAGGGAGTTTTCAAGGAATGCTTGAGGTGGTTCGACTTTCGAAGAACTAGCACCCCTATCCTGTAAAAAAAGTCTAAAGCAATAACTTCAAAAAAAATGCAGACTCTGAGGGTTGGATACCAACATAGTTTTTAATTGTGATAATATGTGTATCTTCTGGAAGAAGATGTAAAGTTAACATTTATAAGAAGAGAGAGAGAGAGAGAGAAAGAGTGCTTTGCTGGACCACAAGCCAATGAAAAATTGTCTCACACCGTCTATCATTCAGAAAATTCTTAAGCCTTCAAGAAATTTAAAGTTCCAGAAAAACAGAGGCCAAACGTGATGTGGAGGTCCATCAACAAAGCCTAGTGATAAGCTTTGTTGTACCTTTTCACTGATTGGATCAATGAAAGGGTTGCTCTTTATAATAAAAAGGATTTACGCAAGATGAATCTTTTACTACGTCTTGTTTGTTATAAGTTCTGCTGCTCATCACCAAGGATTAATAGATTAACACCTTGAGAAGTTGAAGTGAGTTAAAATCAGGTTTCTCTGCATCCGAACACACAACTCCCTTATTCCAGTTTTCGGACTAACCACTTATTTCTGACTTAACACACCAATTCACTCTTTAAGCGTGGTTTTTAGGTAACTGAAGAGATTAATATCATTCTCAGAACTTGTGAGATATGATTTCTGCATCATTTCCAGCCTCAAAATAATCGAAAATATATGGTAAATGGTTGCCTAGTAAACTCTTACTTCAAGGATCAAAGGGACTTTGAGGGATTTGTGACAGTACTTGTAGAAATTTTAGTCAAAGAGATTACCTTTGCCAAGATCGTAAACTGAAATTGGATAACAATAATATAATATGCTTGTGGAACTGTATAGCCAAGAGCTAAGTACCTAACAACTTATGGAATTGCGTTGTATATCCCAAACAAAAGTTGTGGAGGAGAATTTGCCATAGGAAAAGGAGGCAACAGCAAAGTAGTACTTTTCAGGTGCAAAAAAAAATGTTGAAAACAAGGGAAACTATTGTAACGTACAGTTATAGGTGCCATCCTAAAACTGTAATGGCTATGTGAGTTACAATTTCATTTGATGATAAAACTACGGCACAAAGTAATACACTAAATTTGAAGCGTCGGCAAAAACCTAAGTCTTCAAATAATTTTGTTAAAAATATTAGGATTGTTTTATCAATAACTTAGAAATTATTTATTATTTTTATATTTCAATTATTATTTGTATATATATATATGTATATTTTCTTTCCGAATTCGTATTCCGGATTGAGTCATTTCGTAATACATGAAAATATGAAAATAATTTACACTCCTTAACAATAAATGTGTAATTTTCTTTAAATAAAAATAATACATAAAAAATTGAGTGTATTGTTTTATTTTCTGCATGCAAAGAAAAAAAAATTAAAAAATTCCGAAAATCTTCAGGAAAATTTTAAAAAGTAAAATAATAAAACATGAACTGCAAAATATAAAAGGAATTCTTCAAACAGAGCCCTCTAAATCTTCCTAACAGGTAAACACTCAAAGAAAAATTGTCCAATTCTATTAAAAAAATATATCATTAATTTAACTAATGAATCCTGAAAATCAAAAGGAGTTTTAAAGAAATATTTTATTGGAAAGTACATTTATAAAATAAGAGGCTTATTGAAGCTGAAAATTGCCAAATAAAATAATTGTTAATTGTTGGCATCACGTAGCAAGCACAATAGGAAAAAAAAGGATGCACGAGAAATAAAAACTAATAAAAAACAGAAAAGAAATCATATAACAAATCAATATTGCAGTACAAATTGTATATACCTATATGCATGCTGGGCGACGAAGTTGGTTTATCACTGGTCTTGTACGCCCAAGTTGTCGTGTCCGAACTTGGTCCAAGTCGGTAGATTTTCGTGATGTAAGAAATCGACAGCATCCATGTTGTATGATTGTGCGGTAAGTTAAAGATCCTTAGGGTACCTGTTTGGCTAGGATACTTTTGACAAAATTAAATTCCTAGTACTGTTTCGCATCGAGCTCAGAGTGTGCCCCTCTCTCTTTATATACATATTACTCACAAAATTCGTTAAATATTGTCTATGTGGGTTATTCGTTAAATATTGTGTCTTTTGAAAATTGTGTGAAAATATAAAGCAACTAAATTTAAACATTTTTGTGTATATATTCATTTGATTTTTTCTTTAAAAAAATTTAAAATGAGTTGTAAATTTTCAAGGATTGTTGCAAAATTTGTAACGATCTCTTAACTTTATATAACTTTAAGCCTTTCTGAAAGGAGTCTGGGAAAGTCCACAAAGTTGAAAATAAAAAGAATCTTTTTCATTAACTATCAATCAGACAGAAAATTGAGAACTTGGCCTTCAAAAGTTGGGCAAAAAAGCGACTATGAAACTGATTCCTAGGTCTTCCACTACGAAAACTTAAAATTTCACACTTTCTATCTCCGTATAATGATTTCTTACAATATGAGAACTGGAGAAAGGTTACGGAAGTTATTTGAGACCCAAGAGGAGTTATTAAGCTACATTGATTGGAAAAAGAGAAAAAAAATTGCTTTGCATTTTCAAGAAAATCTTACTGCAACTTTTCTTTACTCAGACGTAAGGTTTTGTAAAAGGTTTTCCGAATTTTTTTAAAAAGTTTATGCAAATCTCACTGACATTACAGAACTTTCGATAAAAAAAAAGCATTTGCATTGTCAGTATAGCTAATTGTGAGTAATCATTTTATTTTAAAATATATTTACAAGCAAATTAAGAACGAACAAGATAAAAAATAAATATAAAGCTACTTTTTTTATCTTAATGTTAAAACAATGGAACTGTAAGCTTAAAAGCCCTTTACTTTACATGCTGCATTGCAAGATTGAATTTTTATTTATTTATAACAAATACATAATGTAACATTTGAAATAATTTAACAAAAAAATATAAGATTTGTATGCAAAATTAAATTCTATAACACATAAAGAAGATATAACCTTAAAATATTAGAATGCCCGAGATTTCGATAATCCTTAAACGTCCACCGGTGTCTTGGTTCGACATCGCGATATAAAAATATATAAAATAATTCTAATAACTAAACAATTGCAGGACTACTGTTCAGTAGGATTTAGTTTCAAGACTTTTTAATATTATTTCGTGTAATTAACATATTTTATGACCCTTTATATCATAAAAAACTGACGTTGACATAATATTTCGATACATACTGCTTCGTCGCAAAACATTTCGAGGCGCAAATCTGCCAGAAACATTACTATTATGTGGTATCCATTCTGTGCCATCTCTAGTGATATATATATATCAGTATTTACTGGAATATTATCACAATTATATCTTCACTTTCTTCTGATTCTTTGCAGTGCCTTTCACTTAATCTAATGTCTTCATTGGAATCTAAATTAGAGCTGTCGTGGCCCAGTCCTATCTTGGACTGGGTTCACATTGCTCGACACGCCTGGTGTGGAAGGAAACATATTATCACCAACGAAAGCCATAATTACAAATATTTATTAACAACACACAAATACAATTAACAAGTCACACTATAAGTAGAAACCCTGGAGTGATTATTCAATTCCCTAGATTAATCCTGATACACAACTCTAACATTCAATTCTAACCTTTGAATCTAATATTCCCTACTAAATAATCTCAACTATTAGAATTGACAAAGGAGACGTACGCTTACTAACGTCAGGTCGGTACTAACTATAATCCCTTTGATTATTTCAATGATTAACAATATCAATTACTATCTAATACGTGCTAAGCTCGCTGGAGAGATCCGTAGATTATGCTTACAACTAGTTTGGCAATTCCTTCTCCTACTGCTTTCTTACTAAATCTAGACTTTATATAGTCGAATTCATTAGCATATCACTATCTCGTGTTTTTCCCGAGGAGGCTGTGAAATAGAATAATTGCTGGCCCCAAAGTTACCCAAGAGGGTTAATGGAAGATTGACGCGGATAGACCCGTCACAGAGCAAGACAGCTAACCAACCAATTGGCAATTTCATCAGGGTTAAAACCTTTTCTAAGAGCCATAGTTTCAAGGTGCTTGCTCTGCACAACGTTTGAAAATCGAATAAATTTTTTTTATGGGCAGATAACCAAATTCTATGAAACGAAACACTTAGACACAGGAATTTTAGAAAAATAGATTAGTTTCAGACTGTTAACCCAATGACACTGTATTTAAGGTCAGATAAATGTCCACTAATACTTTGGGAAGTTTGTTTTACTAATGGTAATGATAAACGACAGCTATTTATAATCATAAATCACTTTGGTGACGAAATGACACCAGTGGGCGTTTTAGGTATAGTTAGTTCTACAACTTTCTTAATTAACCTAGAATCACAAAAGTTTTGCTGTGTGTTTACCATTAAAAATCACGAAAGTTTTTCAAATTCCCTGTAAAAATGGGGAAAGGAGAACAAACTGAACAGGCTCGGGTATCGAATTGACACCGATGGACCTTCTAGTGTTAAGTAAAAATCGATACAAGTTTGAAATTATTTTCAACACATTATATTACAATCACTCATATGAATAGCAAGATAGAACTACAGTAGAGTCCCGAAAACTCTGCCCACGATAACTCGGTAGTCCGGATAACTCGGACACACCTTTGTAGGTCGAAGAATCTCCACGTACAGACTAGTTCAAGGTCTGATATAGAAATTACTTCTTCTGCCATAATTAATGAAAAAGTCCCCGTTTGAGCATTTTCAAAAAAAGAAAAAAACACATTTCGCGTAAAGCACGTTTTAAAGTATGACATCTTGCTTAAAGTAATGGCATATGCTTTTACTAAAACACTTGTAGTTTTTGTTCTACTGAATGAAAAATAATGAACTTTGTATGTTTTTAAAGCTAATAAGATGGCATACAAAATCAAATCATAAAAAAATTGTCAATTTTTGGCTAAATTCACAATTTTAGGGTTGTCGGATAACTTAATTTTAATTTTCATGTAGTAAATGTTCTATTGTTTCATAAAGTATGTATTTTTCATTTGTTAAAGGGTACTTTAGCAATTTATTTTCTTGTATTTTTAAGCAAAAAATACACACAAGTGCAGTGCAATAAGTTTTGAGGAACACTTGCTCTCAATCTTTTTTTATTCCCATTCTCGATAACCTGGAATTTTCACAAACTCCTCCACCCTTCAGTCCACATTAGGCCTACTTTATGGAACTCTACTGCATATATATTATGTAATAAAAATTTTATGAAAAAATTACTTTAATGTATTATTGCGTTAATTATCGCATTATAATACACAATAAAGTTTTAAATCCTTAAACTTATTTTTTTTAAAAATTTCTAAGACGAATGTACATTAAACCTGAACAATAACCTTAAATAACCAAAACTACAAATATATTAATATGAAAGGAGTATTATAGTGAGCCATTTATTATGATGAGAATTTTGCGATCGAGACATGGATTATTATTAGTCCGAATATATTGCGTAATTTAGGAGTCTGAGCATTTGATTGCGAAATGATCAGTTCAGTTGGGAAACTCGAACTGAATAATGAATCACAAATGCCATTACCAACACAAATCATGATCGAAAATTACTGAACTGAGTAAATTGGAAGTATTTTTATGTACCGTTTCTTCAAATTGATTTCATTTCTGAGTGTGAAAAATCTAAAACCGTATAATTTACATATATATGATGCAAGAGCATATTCAAATTAGTCTACAGTCTTCTCAATTGAAATCAGAGACAATGCACTTTGAAATTTGTGAAACTAATCGAACAACAAACATTAAAAATCACAGAAATGTATTGCGTAAAATTTTATGCATTTGTGTGTTAGAAAATATTGTCCTAAGAATTAATAGTACATTACACAATAGAATACCTGTTGAAGAATTTTTATGTGATCGGATTCATCGTAGGATTTTATATCATTGATTTTATGTCAAAACGTTTTCTACTAGTTAACTGTCTAGTTCGTCTGTTTAGTTTAGTTTTTCTAATTGTTAGCCTGTTCATCTAATTATGTGTTGTAATGATAGAATATATGTGAAGTCAGTACGGGGTAAAAATTTTCAGACTATCGCTTTTGAGATTTCTAAAATATCTAATTCATGACCCTCTCAGCGATATAATATATAGGTTAATTTATAAATTAGAAGTATATCAAAATAACTTTTAAAAAATAATCAGCTGTTTTGCCACACCCCTTTTGAGAGATAATATGTAAACTTTAGCCTTTTAAATCTGGGAAGCAGTTGTAAAGTCAGCATATTTTTTCATTTAATTATACACAATTAAATGTATATTAACAGTATCTAAACTGCATGTTTAACTGTCAGTTTTTTTACCTACTTTTGAAGAGAAGTTTGTAAATTTTATAAAATCATTGTGATTTTAATTTCCTGAAATTAAAGTCCTGAACGAAATTTTTGTGTGGTATTGAAAAAAAATTTGTCCTTCGAAATTTTGTGATTTCGCTTTAGGCTTTTAAATAATGCAGAATTTGTTTGTTGAGGTAATGGAAACTTATTGAAAACGTGCTTTTTGCAAAAATGATGACAAAACAATTATTTCAGTATCTTGAAAATGAGATATGAGAAAAGAGGTTACACACATCATTTAATTGTGCACTTATTGCAAACAACATATTATCACAAAGATTGAAATAATCACAGAGTTAGACATAACACGCATTTATTAGAACAGAGACCCTTGAACTGGAGGGACTGGGCTTTTATAACGCTAAAAAAAATATTTGAGAAAAAACTGGGAATGCGTGTGCACACGTTGGTGCCCCCCACTGCATCTAATTTACAGAGTACGAGAAATATCTGAATAGTAAAGAGAGTTCTAGAATCAGCCAGATTCCAGAAAAATAATACATAATATTTTTAAATTAAAATTCCAGTTTTTGGATGTAAGCGAACTGGCTTGGATTCGAATCAGCGACTAACGGATCTTCAGCCCAGTACTCTATAAGACCCAGCTACAGTGAATAAATGCACTTCTTCCTTCTGACGTCAAGGGATAACTGGAAAGGTAATAATTGTTGAAATGTGTAAACCTTCTTTTTCGTCAAAACAATAGTAAAAAATTGCTGTCAACCAGAATTAAAAAGGAAATTGAATGTTAATCACAAGAATATTTCAACTTTTATTACATTCTGGATACTAACCGATGCCCCTTTTTCCTTCTCAAGGTAAGATTTTGTCCAAAATTTACTGTTCTCTAAAATTTATGTTTTCAAAATTTTGTAAATTTACTGTATGCATGTACTCTATGTTCTTTATATATAATTGTGTTTACTTAAGTGAAATTTTTGAAATATTCTTAAAACATTTAGATAAAAAGTAGATATAACCAAAAATGACAATTTTCTAAAAATTCATAGTGATTTCACGTAAAAGTATGTTTTAAAAAGAATAACTTCAGTATAAATATAAATGCTTATTTATTGCACAGATAAGTTTTTAAGCTTTAGTATTCAAGAATGTTTCAATAAAAGTTACCTGATTATAACTTGATGTGTAATGTGTTTTGTAGTTGCGAGAAGCTTGTTAAATATATAAAAATACATAAAATTCATGTTTAAAAAAATAAAATCAGTTTTGTTTTGGTTGTCTTAGAAATCCTTTGTCCAGTTTGGAAAAACTTCTAAAATTTAAAAGCTTAGAAACTCTGTGTTTGCCTGTTAATTTACAAAATCCTAATGAAAACCTTTAAAGTGTCGTGAAATTATGTATTCCGAAATGCAATTAAAAATTCATAACAGATCAATATATCTACATTTTCTACGTTATATTTATGATGCGTTATAGTTAAATTTTATGGTTGTAAGGCATCAAAGCTAAAGTTCTTCGAAAATGGATACAGAATTTTAGAAAATTCATGTAAATATTACAAAATATCTCGTTAAACAAAAACTGAAAAATGCTACGTTTGTATTTTCTTGGCATTTTAAGAATTCCTTTTCCTATTTTATTTAAAAGAAATTCAGAGGATGCTAATGTTTAATGAAATAGGACAAATACATGTTGTAATTCATAATTTTTGTGATAAAGTGACATTTTATTCTAAAAATGCATTTTTTTTCAAAATGATGTTTTTCAAACTGCGTGTACTTTTTTCTCAGAATCTAATGAATTGATGCACATGCAATTTTTACTGAACATAACTAATATGTAACTATGTATACTGAAATGAGCTTCTATAAATATTCCCAAAATATTTAACTTGAGAGCAGTTATCGTAAAAAAATGACAATTTTCAAAAAATTCATAGTGATACTTTTACGTTGCGTATTTTTGAAAAAGAAACTGAACAATATATTTACAAAAGCTCACTTCAGTATAAATATAAAAGTCTACTTAATATACAGAGAAAATTTGAAGTCTTTATTTTTAACCGGTTCTGAGAAAACTTACGTAAAAAACCTCAATTTAACATTAGTGGTAAAAGCACAGCCTTAAAAGCACAAATATTTTGTTGTAAGAAAGTTTTCCCAACTCATTGTTTTGTAAACGTCAGAGAGAAAAAATAACTTATGCTGTACAGTTTCATACACAATTGGGTTTCAATACGGCAATATAGGTTTATAAACTAGAAAAATGTTTATAGTTCTAGAGGTAGTCATATTCAACAAGATTAAGTGGGCAGGGTAACATGTTATAGTGAAAGAATTCTCTTAATGCTTCAAATATTTGATCTTATGTGGAATGATATTATTCAACCAACGTCATTAGAATAAATCTATATTTATGTTAAATCAAAAGTAATATATCATTTAAAAGTCCGTTAACATTTGAAAATGCAATAATTCTTGGAATAATGTTGGTTGATAGGTAAAATTTGACACACATGCTTGAAATGACATGAGGTCTTATTGAACCAAAAAAAAGTATAAAAAAAAGGCTAACAGATGGCGCTGGACAGCAAATTATCAGTAATTCCACATGAAAAAAAATGCCATTTAAGAAACAGATATACCAGCAATTTTGGTATGTTGACTTAACCAGAAAAGGCCTGATTAATAAAGATGTAATACCAGAATAGAGGGGTTGTGGGTACCATAGTTGTTAGAGCACCAACAACAGCAGCAACAACAGCAACAGCAACAACCACAAGATGCCCCTAAGTTTCTGCTTCCTTCATACTTGTTCTCCCACGTCCCCAGATCTCAATCCATGTGATTATTGATTGTGGGGTTACCTGAAGTTGCAAGTTGGTATAGCGATAGTCCGACCTCATAAGAAATGCAAAAAGTCAATATCCGACAGCAATTTATCACCATACCAATATATACGACTTTCGCTACATTCGTTGCTATTCTTCTATAGCGGGTGTGAGAGTGTCCCAGTAAGAATCAGACGTTTCTCTAGTTAAACACTTTTCTTTCCTTTTTCACTTATTAGATCTAAATAAAATAACTAAACCACGCAGAGGAGCAATCAAACTTATTAATCTAACTATATAAATAAGAGCACTTGTATATTCTCCTGAACGTTCTTGCTGCAACACTTGCTTAATCATAAACCGTAAGGTGGATGGCTTCTTTTTCACTTATCTTTCCTTCTATAATTAATAATACTAAGTGCGACCACCGGTCTACTTAGCACACTAGCATACTCAAAGCACACAATATGCTTTCTTTTACACCCATTTAAAAAAAAACATTTTGAATAAAACGCGTTTTAAAGTATGACATCTTGCTTAAAGTAATAGCATCTGCTTCTACTAAAACACTTGAAGTTTTTGTTCTAGTGAACGGAAAATAAAAAAAACTTGATATTTTTATAAATATATAGGACAGTCTATACAATAAATTCATGAAAAATGTGTCAATTTTAGGCAAAATTCACAATTTTAGGGTAGTTGGATACCTTAAAAACACATCGGTTAACTTTTTCCAGACTAGCAACCAGAAACTCCAGAAACAAGCAACAAATTAATATTTGAAGTGGAGTCATAAATATTTGATTTGGAGTCATCAGCAATTACAAAGCTTAAGTTACCAAAATTTAAGAAAATGCTACGGTTATGGGGAAGTGAAAAAAAAAGAGAAATTATAAAGGAGAATGAGTAGTAAAATTTCAGGCAGATATAAAAATTCAAGTGAAGAAAATAGGTGAGGAATTATAGAAAAATTAAATGAAAAAAGAACTTACATTACTAAGAAATTCTCTGAAAGAGAAAGTTTTACCGTTGATATTAGAATAGTTGGAATGATAGGAAAAAAATAATGTCGAAAAACTTTCTTAAATTGTACTGAGGTCACCACTTTACAGAAGAACTAGATGTTGCTTTGTTTATAGTTCTGAAAATTTTAGAACTTAGTAGGAAGAGAAAAACAGAGATTTTTGTAATATTGAAACTAAAGTAAGAAATGAAGCGGATTCAGAAAAGAAAAATGATAAGGGATCATTTCAGGAAGAGAAAGAAAATGACGAAGCTGTTGTCAAAGAAACAAGTAAAGTTTAAAAACCGATGGAAACAAATGAGAGCGAAGAAGCAATTTGGAAGCTGATGACTCGAAAAAAGAAACGAAAACTTAAAGCTGCGAAGAAAACACACTGATGTTAGTCTAAAAGAGCTCCTTAAGTTTCTTAACTGAAATGGGTCCCAAAACTTCAAAAATTTTCTAAGAATGTTCATTTTGAAGAAATGAAGGCCTTATACATAGGTAAGACGAAGTACAAAGTAAAAGTTTGGTACGTGACACGATCGTAAGGCTTGAGCAACTCGAAAAAACCAACAATCATGCAGCAGAACAGAATTAAGTTCTTTATATCATACCATTGACCAATTTCGTAAAATCAAAAGGCAAAAGGCGTCACTAAATGCTACTATGTTCAGCTGATAGAGGAAACCGCTTAGCACATTCTTACACATCTATATATATTTTAGTAATTATTACAGGCTATAATATTATCGTTTACATTAATAGATTATGGTTTTATTTATAATAATAGTTAAATTTCTCTAGAAATTTCTTGCTTTCCCTATGGCCCAGAGTATTGGCAAATTCAGGTGAAGGTTGGCTGGCCGAAAAACATTGTTTAAACCTGCAATCCTGGATCCTAAGACCAGGAGTTTGCCCTAGTATTTATGTGGCTAAAACTATTCTATCATGACTATAGTTATCTTAGGTATATAACTATTTTTTGTATATTTTTGTAATGTATATATATATTTATATAAATGGATGTTTGTATATATGACCTCGCTTCACTCCAACCCAGTTAAACCGATCATACTGAAAATTGGCATGTATATGTATTTTTTGTGGAGAAGGGGTTTGGGATATCCTCTTTGTTGAAGCCTCCCTCCAGGTGGCACTACTGCAAAGCAACTTCTGCACCAATCAATCAATCGCCACGTTGTCAGTATGGTCGCCAAAAAGGAAAACAACTTGACTCTATCGCCAACATTTCACTTTGTCTCTCTTAAATTGCCCTTATAATGTAAGGAACGGCGTTGTTTGCGAATATTACAATTTTAACACAAAATAAATACAACAGAAAATATAATATTAACGTATTACACATCCAGAATAAATTATTTACACTATTTTAAGCATTCATTACACAAAATTTGTAACAATGTGCTACTTTTGCTCAGCAGACATCAGCTTAGGAAGGTGTTTTTAAGAATCAACCCACAAGAGAGTTACGGGGCGTTATAACTAAAACAAAATCTTTTTATCAGCTATTAGATTTACACAGTTAAAATTTAACAAATATGGTTTTTTTTTGTTCAGCTGATATATACAAAAAGCTTTTTTTTTTGTTTAATTTACAATTTACGTAAAATTAACTCACTAAAAACTTATTTATCCTACAATCTGCATTGTTTAATTTTTTAATTCCCCCGTGGTAAGAACGGGTATATCAGCTGGTTAATAATAAAGATGACAGGATTTGGCGTCAATTTTTTGAATAGGTGATGCTTTTTAATTTGGTGACAGTTTTCGGCTTTATAATACGTAAGTACCAAAAAGCATATCCTTACATTACAATGTACCAGCATCTTTTAAATTTATCATATTTGCTGACCTCGGTTTTTTGCACTTATTTAATATAGAATAGAAAATTCCTCAGTATCTCATCTCGGACTGCTTCAGGGATACTTTTTTAATGAAGAGTACCAGAATATTGCAGAAAAACTTTGTAATATCCTATGAATAGAATAACGAGTAGAGTATCGTCAACTAACAAATGTATATATATATATTATAATTTTTCTTAGATTTAAAGAAGCATTTAGTGCAGAATTTCTCAAACTGTGAGGCGCACCTCCATAGGGGGTATATGGAGTGCATATGATAACCCTACGAGGGGGCGCGAGCATTTTGAAAAGTCGAAAACAAAACATTATATTTTTAAAAAATATTAATTTACTGTGACTAAAAAACAAAATACTTTCTGATTTAATAAAAAGTAGAACACACATTTACAATGATGTAATATACTTATAAATGTATCAGTACTGCACAATGTATTTCTTAATTAATTTAATAATATTAAGTTAAGAACTAGTTTAATAATTATCAGTGAAACCATGGACTTGTCATATTTAAGATTATGTGCAAAAATTAAAGCTTATCTTAATAATTTGTACGAATTATAATTAATTCCTTAAATGCTGAATAAAAATTACGCGTTTCGCTCTCCAATGCCACCTTTTAACACGTAGGCGAGCATATGGAGTGTATTGAAGGGGAAGTTAGAAAATGTGTGAATAAATAAGCGAATTCTCTAAAATAAATAAATCTATCGGAAACGCTGTCAATATAATTTTATTCTATTCCTAAGCATTTGGAATAATTTTGTGGATAGCAGTTCACAGAAAAGATCGTACTTCAGTAAGACGTATATAGTACAGTAGTTAATCGAGACCTTTATATACGCTGGCGGCACTTAAGGTGTGAAAGTTATATTGTAGGGTTAGCGTCAAAGAAAAGAAATACTACGTTTAATTTATTGTTATTGTATGGATAGGGAGCGATGAACATTATGATTGAATTTTGGGTCGCAAATATTGAAAGTTTAAGAAGCCTTGATTCAGAGTAAAGTACATTCTGAAAGAACACTGCAGGATTAATTAACGAACATTCGATATTTTAATGTTCTTTTGGTTAAAATCAATATTGATTAACTTAAAATGAATAGCTCATTGAATGAATGAAGTTAATTACTTTCTTAAATGAGGCCTAATTCCGAAAAGCCGAATGAATATTCGCGTTTCTTTGGAACATCATTTATGTATTTAAATTTCTTACAACCCCGGGGAAAGAAAGTCAAAAGAAATCTTTAAAAAAATCATAAAAATATATCAGCATGCTGTCCAACAATTATAGCACAGTTGTAATTGGAAAGCTGAAATTGCAAAACATTTCAAATTAAGTCTTAGCGATTTAACTTATCAATGTAATGAAACTCCATTTTACACATAATTATTCTTTTACGTAATGGGTTTTTTTTTACAGTCATACGATTTCTTTAATTGGAAACATAAAAAAAGTGAATACATGTATTTTTACTTTTATCTCATTGCGTTGTCATTTAAATTCGCCTCACTCATTGCTACCTGTTTTATATCGGCCTCGATTATCAGCGGAAATTAAACTTACTTTTATTCTAATTTTTCTCCTTACAAGATTACGATTTTTTTTTATAAAATCCTTTTTCTAGAGTGTACAAAAAAAAAACTCATTTACAGTTATTTTTTAAATAAGTTTTATTTTCAAATATTTCAAAAGAAAGATCCGTTTTTTCATCAAGAAAATATGAATTCTCATGGCGTTCTTTTTATATGCATATTGACAGTCATTACCGAAGTTTTAAGTTAGAAAATGGTGCAAGTAATTTACTGGAATCCCATTTATTTTTTCTTAGAACGCTGGGACTAAGTATAATCAGTTTAATTCTCAGATTTAATTATAAAAACGATTTTAAACTTGTAAATAATTATATGTTTTTAAATATTTTCTAAAAATATGAACACATATTTCAAAAACACTTTCAAAGTAAAGCCTTGAATATTTCTGAGAAAATTTGATTTAGATAAATTTAATAAATATCATAATTTTGTTGCTAAGATTTTATCAATTTTTAGAAATTCAAAGTATGAATATTAAATGGAATAAATTGAACGTTAATTAGAGTTCTCAGTCCTGGAATCCCAAAATTCGTTGTTGATATCTAGTATTCAAAATATGATTCTTTTGTTCAAAGTGCTCTTATAATAATAATACTTTGCCTATGTATAGCTAGGATTTCTATACAGGGGCGGAACTAAGATTTTAAAATTATTTCGGTTATTTTTTAGAGTTAGAATCAATCGAAATAATAAAGAGTGTTTTTTAAATTTCTTTATGCATTTAAATATAAATAAATACTTTTCTAGCTTATATACAACCTCGGACAAAAAAGTTCGATGAATGAAGTCGGAATTGGAGGATCTGGAAACACTGGCGAAACAAACCACTGCACCTGCGTAGTGACAAACATTGAACATCTGTCCCATCGTTGTTACTTTGAACGTCGTTAGTGTACCGTGTAAGACTTATTTTACAAAGTGCTTGTTCAGTGCTTTGGTTCTTAGTTGAGAACAGGAAACTGAACGAGCAAAAGATCTATTTAAAGTTTTGTATTAAGCTTGGCGAGGTACCAAAAGAAATTGTGCCATGCTGTAACGTGTTTATGAATATCAAACACTGTTCATGAATTGTGTACAAGTGGTTCATCCGTTTTCGAGAAGGCCAGGACATTGTTTGTGATAAACCCGTAGCGGAAAACCGGGGATCTCCGTCAGTGACGAAAACATTGAGAAAGTAAATGTTACCTTTTTTGTAGTCAAGGCATTATACACAAACAATTTCTACCTAGGGAACGATGATAAATGCTGCAAAGTTCATTGAAGTTTTGTCCCGTTTTATGAAACGTCTACGCAGGGATCAACCTCAGTACACACAACAAGGTTCATGATTTTTGTTCACGACAATGCTCACTCTCATATTGCCAATATCATCAAAAAGTTCCTAGCAACAAAACAAAAAAAAACAAAAAAAGGATGGAGCAAATTAAACATCCTCCATATTTGTGAGATCTCAAACACTCATATTTCTTCCTATTCACACGACTCAAATTCGTTTTGAAAGGAAAGAGATTTGACGATATTTCTGACATTGACACGTGATGAAGCCTTTGAACTCCCAAATGAAGACTTCTTACAAAGTTTCCAGGACATGTATAGCAGATCTCAGCGATATATAGTTGTAGGATGTGACCATTTTGAAGAACAATAAGGTAACTTTCATTAATATTTCATTTATTTTAATGTTACAGGACTATAATCTCCAAACTTTATTGTTAGAGGTTGTATTTCAAAAATCCTTGTTCAGCCAGTGTATAGAAGTCCTAGTTATTGAAAGACTAAATATTATTATAGAAACATTTTTTACAAAGGGAAAATGTTTTGAATGTTGTGTTATTATTTTTTTTGCCCCAAAATTGTATTTAAATAATATTTTTTTGTAATAATATTCTCAAAGCAATTTTATAAGTATATTCTAATTCACACATAACAGACACTGTATATCATAAAATGTATTCATTTATACGTTTATTATTTATAGTTACCAAAAGCCCATTTCTTGGTTTGAAAATACAAAATAGCAATATTGCTTTCATTTTTTCAAGAAAAATAAGTTAATGTAAGGAGATTTTTGACCTATGTTTCAGTATTAAGTTTGAAAGTGAAATTATTAGCATTGAAAATACTATGTGTTCTTCATATGTTTTTTTTACCCTTTTTTGATTGTATGAATCATTTTTTGTGCTTCATATTCAAACACTTCTAAATTTTTTCTGGAAATAAATATTATTCTTTCTTTTTATAATTTTATTTTTCATGATTTAAATTTTATAGGATTATTTCATTTTAGTAGATTTAGCTGGGTAATGCCCAAAATAATGTGGAATAAATATTCTTTTTATGAGATAAAAAACACACAAACAAACGCGCTAACTAGTTTAAAACATAATTAAGTCACTATAAAGTAATTTAATTGTTGTTTTCCAAAAATTAATTAAAATTTTACTCATGAAAGGAAAGACATACCCTTCTACTTTAAATTCTTTCGTTTTCTTCCAAAATGTCATTTGGAATTATTTATAAAAATGTGCTTTGAATATTTGCTCAAAATATCATTGCTAAACTCAAATTAAGGATATTAACATATTTAATACTTTATGGGTTGAATAAGTTTGAGGATGATATGTGTGTGTGTGAAAAGTTGGAAATAATTTTTGGAAAAGAAACAAAATGTACTCTTATTCTTATCTATATTAGTCAGTACATGCATATTATATTATATGATTAATGATCACGTACAAGAACAGATTTTGGAATCATAATCTATGTAATTTTCAGAATAATATATTGCAGATTATTTAGCAAGAAATATTTTAAATATTTAATGACTTTTCCAAAAACTTAAGATATAAGAGATGTAAAACACATTTTGTAATTATAATATAACGCAGATTCACATCTTTCCATTTGAAATTTGAAAAATGAGCTTCGAGAAGCAAATAAGATCTAGAGTGGGACTTTTAAAAGCAAATAAGCTGAAATGCAATTTTCTGAATTTCAATACCATTTTGCATTCTATAACTGGTAAATTAAGAGTTGAATGCTGGAAACTTTGCTGAAAGTAAAGTAAAGGCTAAATATTCAAAAATGTGCAATTAATGTCTCAGATAACATATATAACTATTAATCATTACCTATGAGTAATAAATTATCCAGTTAGCAAATGCGAATTTAACTGTAGACTGTTATTAAATTTTAAAATAGTTAAAGTTAGCTTAGCTTGAACAAAAATAATGTTTGGACATTTTCTGATGTTACTCATGTGTAAAGCTTTTATATATTGCTATAAAACTTTAAAGCTTATTACTTTTGAAGGAAATGCACTAAAACAATTTTTCCTTTTAGCTTTTATGAAGGAACATGGAATTTGACAAATAATATTAAGGTATTCGACTACTTGCGAAAACTTTTTTTTATAAAAATAGAGGTATGTGGATTTTTTTGTGGTGTTTAGATTTGTTTTGTAGATTTTTGAAAAATATGCTGTAAATGAAAAATATAAAAGTAAATTATTATTACTAAAATTGGAAAAAATTTACAAAAATTAACATAAATGGGGCCCATTCTGTACTAAAAGTTAACGAACACATTTTCAAATTTTCAATTCTGATGAGTTGCTATGTTATTCATTTTTGAAATGACCTTCAGGATAATAGA
This sequence comes from Trichonephila clavata, assembly GCA_019973975.1. Classification (NCBI taxonomy): domain Eukaryota; kingdom Metazoa; phylum Arthropoda; class Arachnida; order Araneae; family Nephilidae; genus Trichonephila; species Trichonephila clavata. The sequence continues at coordinate 32,919 of BMAO01039205.1, forward strand.
TATTTTAATTTTTACAAAAACTAGAGCACTTTATCTTAGTTATTATATGAAATTGTTTAAAATAACAGTGATTATATTAACATAAGGGACTGTAAAATTTTCTAACAAAACAGTGATTCATAAATCTGAGGGTAAAACACTTCTTTTACACAGGGCATACACAAAAAATTTCAGTTAATTGTTTTTAAAACTTTTTTAGCAATCGCTGTCCCCATTTGAGCATTTTCAAAGAAAAAAAAAAACATTTAGAATAAAACGCGTTTTAAAGTATGACTTCTTGCTTAAAGTAATGACATCTGCTTTTACTAAAACACTTGTGGCTGTTGTTCTAGTGAACCGGAAATAACAAACTTGATATTTTTATAAACCTAATAAAATGGTCTTTAAGATAAAATAACATAAGTTTAATAATAGCATAAACAATTTGTCGATTTTTGATAAAATTCACAATTTTAGGGTAGTCGGATACCTTGTTTTCCGTTTCTATTATCGTCATCTTCTATAGAAAGACGAAAATTATTGGCATTAGCCTCATGATTCTGAGCCATGGCGAACTAAAAATGATGACACTTGAGCTGATACTCCACTGTAAAAATTACCACACTTCGCCAACGGTAGGAATATGAGCCCTTATTGGTTTAACTTGCTTTAATTCATCTACAAGGCAGATTCTCAATGGCACCAGGACTCACTACTTCCCACCTAGGAGTTGAAAACCATGATTATTCAGCTTGACTTCTATACAATAAAATGACACAGGCAGACTAATATTTTAATTATTTGTCCTATTGGTGTGTCCAGTGGCACACACCAATTTTAAAACAAAATCTACGAAATATTTTCATTGCTTTTAATTTTACATAAATAAATTTAAATGTTTTTTTGAATATATTAGAAAAATCCTAAAATCTTTAAAGGACAAACTTTGTTCCACGAATAGAAATTTAGGAACATAAATCTGATGCTTGATGTGAAATAAATAGTTTGATGAACAAACGTAAGTAATATTCTGAGAATGGAGCATAAGCGTGAAAATGGATGATGTGTTTTTAAACCAGAAAGTGCTGAGGTATAAATTTAGATTTTATATAATAAATTGCGACGTTCCAAATTCTTAATTTTCTTTGAACATTTGCCGTATTTCCTACTTTTTACTCAGGATTAGAGTAACACATTTAATGAAGTAGAACAACTTTAGCATTTAGAATATATTTCATTAAGTTCAATAAATTATTTTAAATGTGCAAAATGGTATCTAGTCTTGTAAACAGCATCTTTAAAAAAATTCCTTAATTGCTTTATTGATGTATGTACTGGATTCCCTTTGAGTACAGTAATGATCACCGTACAGCGTTGATCACCAAATATGTTTGTGAGTTTCTTCCATGAATTTACTTTTTTAAAATATATTTTCGTACCTTTTGGTTTTTATTTATAACATTTTACTTAATCAGAAATTTGTGTTACTTCATTCCAAAATTTTCAGGAAAAAATATTTTATTCCGTAAGAATTTTTTCTGATGTAATTTTTCTTGGAGAATTCTGATTTTGGTTTTTTCTGGATCATATCCCTGGTAAGAATTCGAAAACAGATGAAGAAGGAGGTTTTTACTGTATTCTTTAAGCATTTGTGAAAGGATAAATAAAAAGATAATTTTCACTACACTCCCTCCTATAAAAAGTACAAAATTACCTTTGCAATAGTTCATATTAGAACTATATATCTCATCCAGAATCGGATTTATATATGTTATATGAATATCCCTACGATTAAAGAATCACGTTCAATGATTCCTTTTCAAAATAACTGGACAAATTTACTATAAAAAATTTAATAAACAATTTTAAAATAAATAATAACCCTTTTTGACAAAATCAGATTGAAATTAAATGACACTGATCTTTCTAAAATGTGTGAATGTATGAGTATTTAAAACGTAAGCAAATATATGTATACATTAGCTTATTAATGTGTTTTCATTTATAAATAGCTTTATGATAGTGCTTGTTTAACTCATTTTCTTAAAACTATTTTAAATATTTATGTGAAGGGGGTGCTACTGCATGACCTCTGACGTAACCCCTCTGGCTTCGGAAGGAGGCGAGTGGCAACGAGACACACTGGGGAACGAGACGGAGACGCGATAGAAGCAGGAGACAGAGCAAGATAGAACCACGACGACAAAGAAATATATATAATCTCTCTTCAGAATAATGAAAGCCATATAGGCAACGACGTGCGTTTAAATGTTTTAATATCTTAATTGTTTTGTCCCATTTCATTATACTTATTGTTAAAATAAACAGTTTATTCTGTTATATATTAGTTATCTCGAGGCCTTTAAACAACATCAACATAACATTTAGGGGCTCAGCCTCAAATTAAGTTAAAATATTTAATAACCCCTAGACAAATATTAAAAATTTTTAAGATTTAAAAAGACGTACCAAGAAAACGACGAATCAAGAAAACGTTTGGACCACCACGCTGCAACTACAAAAACATGAAAGGTGAGTCCATTCCAATTTATTCATTCTTGTCTGTGAAAAAATTATATCTATGATGGTCTGTCTTGAAGAAATACCTTCTATTGCAGTATTATTAAAAACGGCCCCTGCTTCAACTGTGCAACTTCTCCATAAAATTGTAAATGACGAACCTTACGATAAATCCCCTAGGAAGATGTTAAAAAAATTCGTGGGTTTTCCGCAACATTATGATTTAAAGACACGAAAGGAAAAAAAAATTTAAAAGAGTTTACAAAGACGGAGCTGATTACGGTGTGTACTATGTTAGGCCTGAATTGCACAGGAAGTGCTAAAGAATTAAACGAAAGAATATTCAAAAATCTCTCAGATCTTGCATCTTTAAAAAATAATTTTACAGAAAACTTAACTGACGATGAAGAGATTTTTCTACGCCTTTTTTCCCCCGCGGGAATCTGTTTGCAACTTGAATAAACAACACCCCCACCACGCAAACAACTGGACCCTCTAGATTTTTAAATGAGGTTGTTGAACTTTCACCAAACCTTTCTCTTTTTCCCCTAACGGAGGAAATTCACCACCACAGGACGAATGACAATTCCTTTCTTCTACGAGAACTTATTTCGACTCTGCGTCCATTCACGGCCAGTGATAATTACAGTGTAAAAGCCTTTTTCTGTGATGTGGAGGAAAATTTCGTGTTTATCCTACACGTATCGGAATTACAAAAAATAATTTGCGTAAAACGTTTACTTCAGGGTCCTGCAAAGACTTTTGTGCAAACTCTGCATAACACATATATATTTACATATACTTCTTTAAAAAATGCTTTAATAGAGGAATTTGCGGATTTATTTAGTTCTTACGACGTTCATAAGGAAATGCTGAACCAGGGGCGGCTCTAGGGCCGGACAAACCGGACCTATGTCCGGGGCGGCATTTGGACCAAATTTTAAAAATACTTAATTTTTGTTATGGAAAATTTGGAAGAAGCTAAAGTACACTATCTAGGGAAAAATATTCAGCACGAAAAAATTTCTATTTTACATGAGAATATTAAATTATAACATAGTTCATAAAATTAAACAAGCTAAATATTATTCGATAGTTTTTGATTGCGCCCCTGATGCCAGCAAGATGGAACAAATGACATATATTGTAAGGTATAGATGTATTGAGAAATCTAATCCTAACGAAGTTATCGTTAAAACTAACGTGAGTTCGTTTGGTTTTCTTCCTTTTGATAGATTAACTGGAAGAGAACTTTCAAATTTAATTGCTGAGAAACTTAAAAAATAAAAAATTCGAGCTAAATTTGCTAGATATGCGGGGGCAGGCCTACAATAACGGAATGAATATGAAAGACGAGAAATCAGGGGCTCAATTTAAAATAAGAACATTAAATCCGCGAACAATCTATGTGCCCTGTAGTAACCACTTTTTAAATTTGGTCGCTAATGACATGGTAAAAGCATCCTTAGAAGCCTACTTTTTTTTAATGTAGTTCAAAAACTTTATTTTTTTCATCAACTTTTCGTTGGGTTATATTATTAAAATGTATAAAGGGCATAAAACTTTAAAGCCACTTAGTGTAAATAGCTGGGAAAGCTGAATAGATGCTATTAAACCCTTAAGTTATCAATTGGGAGGTTTTTATGATGCTTAGATTTTATAATAATGCTAAAAATTGACAACTCTATAAGAGATGAGGCCTCTGGATTATTAAAATCTACTTAACAATTCAAGTTCCTATGGTCCTAATTATTTGGTTATAAAATCTTTAATTGCATTAAAATCCAATAAGCAAGCTATTGCAAACAAAATATTACGATCTACCATCTACTGTGGAACTCTCAAGAAATTGTAAAGATTTTTTTAAGGGTGTGACTTTTGATAAAATGCACTGTGATGCAAAAGAACTGGCCGTCGAGACTGATATCTCTGCTAACTTTGAGGTGACGCAACCACGTCACAGAGTTCGACGGAAAAATGTAAATTTTAATTATGAAACACAAGATGATCCGATGGAATATCCTAAATTAACACTCAAGATATAGTTTTTTTTTTTTACGTTGGACAAAGCAGTTAATGCTTTGGAATGCAGATTTAATTTAATGAGTACTGACAGTAATTGTTGTAATTTTTGTGCAATATATATGATTTAAGAGATACCCTTAATTAATTAAAAACAAAATTTTTAGAAATGATGTTGACCGACGGAGAATCATTGGATGTAAATGCACTTGATTGAGCAGATGAGATAACGTCAGTTTCAGCTTTGGCAGGAGAGGGGGGGGGGGGGGAAGCCCAGTTGAAGTTTTAAAATTTATTTCTGTTTTAGATTTTGCTCCAAATCTTGCTATTGCATTTACTTTACTTTCTTTTCAAAAAGTTTGGCAAGTGTAGATATTATTTTCTCAAAATTAAAATTAATAAAAAAATTTCTTACAGTTCACAAATTCTAAAGATTGATTAAATGACTATATATATATATATATATATATATATATATATATATAGTAACATAAAATGAAAGAAGTACATAGCATAATAAAATTGATAATACAAAATTATATCACTAACAAAGCTAGAAGATTTAAACCAGATTTCAAGAAACTCAACTTTAAAAATGATGGAAAAGTCTATTGTAGAAGAATTAACTAAGCGTATGCATAACATGGAACGGAATTAGAACTTTAAAATGTAAGAAGCCAAAAGAGTCAGTAGACTAAAATGAAGACCTGTTATGATTTCTAAAGCTGTTGCTGAATTATAACCAGCAAAATTAGGGTTAAATATATTTTATGGATCCTACCTTCCCCTGTTCAGCAGAAATTTTATACATAACAGGAAAACATACCAATATTGAAAAGTTAGGCCTAAAACCAACCACGTGTAATTTGCAACAAAAAAAAATAAAATAAAAATAATAGAAAATATGAAAGGAAATGAATCCTAACAAAATACAAATAAAAATAATTTTGAAAAGGAATAATGAAGCAAAAACTTACATGAAAAAATGCAAATAACCGGAGAGTGGGAAAAACTGTACGTACGAGAACAATACGCTAAATGATCGTTAAAAATGACGTGTTAAGTTGGTAAAACCAGAGATGCAAAAACTAGTTGATAAACTAGAGATGGTAAAACAGATGCAAAAACTAGTTGCGCCACCTGGATAGTTTTTTTTTGTAATTAAACAAAGCAAACAAAAACAAATTGAAAATAATAAAAAACAGAAGGAGAAAAAAAACAAAGAATAATACTTAAACTTTGAAAAGGAGAATTAGAGAGATAATTTAGAAATATATTTAAAAATGAAGTTACTTGGATAGTTGTATTCCAAGCAATTATTGCGGAATAGCTTAAAATTATTTTGCTTAACATCATTATCTGTGACTAAATCGTTATTTCTTTTTATAAAATTTAAGATGATATTTCTAAAAATAGATAGAGATGTAGGTTACTTTCCCAAAAAGGCATTTTAATAATGTTAAAATCAAAAGAGTCTCTTTTATCAAAAATATTACTAATTAGTATATTATTCTTAACAATTAATTGTAGGTCTAAAAAGTTTGCAGAGTCATTATTATAATTGGTTTTTAATAATTTCAGATATTGGGGATAATATTTAAAACTAGGAACAAAATTTACTATATTACTAAAGATGATTAAGTCATCTATGTATCTAAAAAAGTAACAAGAATCGATACTAATGTTATCATATTCATAAAAGTGCAGATAAATATTGGCTAAACAGTTACTCGCAGGTTCTCCTTGTGGAAGACCTTTAATTTGCTGATAATAAGAGTTATTGTGAAAAATATAGTTTTCATATAGTACTAGATGAATAATTGAAAGATATTTATCATACTTAATTAGTTTATTCAAAGAATATTTGTTATAGGCTATTTTGAGAATTTTAACCATATATATATATATATATATATATATATGAATATTTACTGTTAGCTCCCTTTTTCTTCGCAAGGAATATTCAAGTTTTATAGGTGTGCGTTTAGGAACATTTTATCTTTTTTAATTATAGTTTTTTCTTACTTTGGGGAGAGGGCGGCATTTTTCATTTCTGTCCGGGGTGGCAAAATTGCTAGAGCCAGCCCTGGCAGAACCGTAGATTACGCCCTACAGAATCCCTGTTTGAATATTTTTTGGCCATGCGAGAAATTGCTTCAAAAGCAAACTTTCTTATTGACGACCAATCTATAATTTCTTACTGTATTTCTGGAATCCCTGATTCCAAACATAACAAATTAATATTGTATGCATGCAACAGTATATCAGAATTTAAGGAAAAATGAAAGATATATGAAAAAGTTTTTATGCAAACTAATTCTTATAGTTTTGATAATAATAATAAGAGTACAAATATTAAACATGATTTTTCTATGTCTAATAAAAATGATATGTGCTGTGATAATAAATTTCA